>BHFT01043037.1:0-38349 GCA_004320025.1 Laticauda laticaudata
CCTGCAGTTCGTTGCTTTCTAAAAACATTAGAAAGTGATCGATATACGACTCCCAATCCTCCTCATCAGGGTTGAATCATGTGTGGATTACTCATTCTGAGTAGCTAAATGAAGCTTCTTCCAAATAATGGTAATTTCTTATGAACACTTACAAGATTTTTCAAGTTGTTGTACGATTTAGAGGCCTATCTGATCAAATATTAGAGCGTAAGCCAAAGAAATGCTGATATTCCATGAGCAATGATATATTTGTCAAAATAATCACATCTGTTCAGAAATTTTTCTGTTTTTAATTTTCCAGCAAATCACTGGATTTATCAGGATTTACTAATAAATAGTATGCAGAGAACTAAGCTAAAATGTATTTTTTATTTCTGAAATGAGAGAATTTCTCCTCTCCTATACAGTTAATAATATTGATTCTTAAAAGTTTCTTAGGAATTGCAAATCTGATTTCAAATTATTTGTTTAGAGTTAAGTATTTTGCATTATATTATTTTTAATAAATAGCAAAAGCACTTAGACTTTAAATGAATATTGAGGTTTTAAATGTAGTTTTATTATTCAAACTGTAGGCGATGTTTCACTGTTTTGAGATCTCTCTCTCTCTCCCTCCCTCCCTCCCTCCCTCCCTCCCTCCCTNCTCTCTCTCTCTCTCTCTCTCTCTCTCTCTCTGTCTCTCTCTTTTACTGGAAAAGATATTACTCATTTGTCTGTCTGTCCCTCCAATATAAGTAAGCAAATAAGGAAACAAAAATATAAAATGCCCAATTTAAAAACAACCTTAACTTCCCTAGAAGTGCAGCTGGCCTGATTTCTGATGAGGAAAAATGTCCAAAAAAAGTTGCAAAGATATATGTGCAAACACAGGTATTTTTGTGCAGTAAATTAGCACTGACAAATATAGATCAAAACTATACAAATAGAATCAAAGATGAGACAGCTATTGGTGAAATCAAAAGCAGAAAAAGTCATAGATCAAATGTTACAAATGTTTCCAAATGTTACAAAAATATTGGCTGTTGCACTATGAATGCCATTTCTATTAAAATAATTAGACATCATAAAGGGAGGAAAAACTATTGTAAATCTTCATATCTGTGACAGAGGCTTGGAATCTAGATGTATTAATCTGCATTATTAATTCACTGTTAAATATACCCTGTTGAAAGGCCTGGTTGTTTTTACATTAAAATAAGGCCTTTGATGTCTTTTAATGCTTCACTGTGGCCTCTAATTTGTCAGGATACAAATGTCCCAGCAGCTGTTGGAAATATTACTTTTGCAGTCGTGGCTCTGGCCAATAAAAAAATCCCAAGAAGTCATCTTTCTATCTGGCTGCACAAAATAGCATAGAGAAAGTAGTCATCTCTTTGAAGTACCACTCCAATTATAGGTTTTAACCCCACAGGTCACAGTTTTATTATTTACACAGTGCTTGTGTAATTCTGTTGCAATTCTAAGCTTTCTGTAGATCCACAGCATTTGCCAGCTCCAATAGAGGAAATTTCAGGTGGCAGTTCTGATGCCATTGACCTGTATTTGATAGGGTTAGACAGCATTTAGATGATCATTCTGTATCTGAGAATTACTTTTTGTTACACAATGGTTTAGTGATAAAAATCAAAATAAATTTGACTTGCATTTCAATCACCACCAAAACCATTGTAAGTGTATTACTTATACTCCAAAATATAAAATGTGTGCATTTATATGGGGTTCTATGTATTTATGCATGTGTATAAAAGAGAAAGAACACATGTACATAATATTGGCTTGGCAAATCTGAATTTGTCAAATAAAAATGCATATAAAATTAAGTCATGTGTCTCTTTATTCTGAAGTTAAGTGCTGGTATTGATGCTTGACATACAAAATGGTCATGCTGGTTAAATTGTCTAATTTTATTACATTAGACACTTCTTGGCAAATGCATCTGCCAGCAGGAATAGTAAATGCTGCACTTGGGTCAACACAGCAGCTTTGTAATTTCTGGTTTTGCTCTTTCTCTTCCCCTTCTCTCCCCCAAAAATTCTTAAGATTTGTGGCTATAAACCAGGATCTTTTAAAATTGTGACTAAGCTGACAGCTAGATTAGAAAAAAAATCATTCAATATTTTTTGAATTATACCATTTAAATCATCTGCTTTTTCCATCTATTTTTTTTCCAGCCTTGATGGTCTGATGGCCACAAATCCATCAGGACAGTTTAGAAAGGGGGACCTATATGCAAACCAATACTACCAACATTTAGCTGAAGTAAATTTTTCAGTGCGCTTACAGCAAGGTAAGTCTGCCTATGCCTCAATTTTGCAATTTGATTCTGTCTATGTTATAAGCACATCCCACTGATTCAATGGCATGTCTTTCCAGGTCAGATGGCATTGGAAATCTGGCTTTTGTTGAGTACGGGTCGGTTTCTGAAATTGATGAAAATAATTACAGCTGCAAATTTATTTTGATTATGCACTGAATTCCTTTTCTCTTTCTGAAAATGGATATAGAGGGTAGATTATGATTGTTGTATTGCTGAGTTAGGTTTGTGGCTGATACAAAATATCTGAGAAATATTTTGCACCCTTTACAAAAGCTACAATTCATAGAAGTCCAATATTCTGTTTTGTTAAAATTTGGCTAATTACAAGTATTTCCTTGAGCTCCAATTGGCAAAATGACAGTAAAAGAACAGTGATTTGTACCTCAAAATTTTGACTACACCAGTAGGAGTGTGGAATTCAACACATTATTAGTGTTGGAATGAGAAAAACAAAGTATACCTATAAATAACTCATATATAAATTTCCTAATATTATCTGGACATCAATGACAAAGAATATAATTTAATACTACAAATTTAGAAAAGCAGAATACAAATGTTTATAAATTGTCCCAAATGTCCTTTTGTTTTCTTTCTTTCAATAGATTAGAACACGAACACATGCACAAACTCTGGAGAGGTAGATAATGTTTTTCTACTGAAAGGCACATCTGAATATTTGAGAGCAGAATGTGAATACAGTAGTTTAACAGAAAGTTGCTATTTCCAAGAATTTTCTATGCTAGTGTGGCCAGTCGTAGCACTTGCAGACACTGATGTCTATTATGTTTTCTAGTTTTCTGCCAATCCAAATTATCTTTGTCCAGATAAAATCAAACAATACCAAAGATAGGACTATAAAGCAAAATATTTATTACAATCATAAACTAACATACAGAATGGGTTCTAGCAACTTTTACTTTCTATGATTATTTAAGATCCCACTGATATATTTTTAAAATAGAATAGATGAAAAGCAGAGGCATACAACATGAGGGTCATGAAAATCTTGGCTGTGGCTTTAGCAACAACAACAAAGTTGTTGGAAAACTTTAATGTTTACTATGACATATACTTTGGGGGGCAATAGCATTAACAATATTAAGTTAAATTTCAATTACATTTTAGTACAACAGAACAGAATCAAATGACCTTATTTGTATTTCTTTGGTCTGGCTTTGCCTACTTTAGTGTGTATAGCCCTTGACTTATATTATTATCTCCAAATTTGAACTAGATCTTTGTCTCCACCAAAATTTCATTTCAACTAAACAGACAATTTAATTTCAACCCAACTTTCTAATTACTTTCTTTTTAAAAATTCAAGCACAGCAGAGAAACTCCACTCTATTGACACCACTTTCTCTACTTTTGATCCCCCAACTCCATAGCATTTATTCTTATATCTATATCTCAAAGATTTTTAACTAAATCTGTACCCAAATATTCACATGAATAGAAATCCAAAGAACCAGACAACTATTGAATTTATGTGTTCCTCCCAAAAATGTGAATATGCTTGTCATTCCCTCTACCCACTCACACTTCTGAAAGTGAGAGTGCTTTCAAAGATATTGTATGATGCAACTATGGAACAAGTCTTCTATTTATAAAAAAGATGTACCATTAAATTGGACTAAAGATGCAGGACAAACTTTTTATATATCTTGTAAAACTGTTCAAATTCACATATGATTGCTGTGTTCTGCAAAATTATGAAGTTAGTGCCTATTTATGATATCTTATTGCCTTTAATAATGATGTTTTGCTGTGAGGAATCTGTTTTAAGAGGATGTAATTTGAAAAACAACTTGACTTTCTACTCTACACCTGGTTTACTGGTGACACTGTGTAACAACCTTTGGAATTTAATACTGATGTAAAAGAATGGACCTAAATAATACACTGTAGCTTTGACCAGAAAATGTTTGCTTACTCACATAAAGTAATTTACCTTTTAGCACAGCTGGGTTTCCTTTTCCAAGTGTTTTATTTTTTATGAAGTAAAGAGAAAACATTATTTTTGTAAACCAATGTTTTAATCTAATTGATGACAAGTCAATGGCCTAGAATAGCAATGGTTACTTCAAAACACCTCTCAATTTGCACATTTTAGGGCCTACTAAGCTAGAGAACTGAAGCATGAGGCAAATGAAAAAATATGAAGTTCATAATCTATAGAGACCTGCATGTGTATAGCCATAAAAACCACAACTGCCAGCTCAGGTGGAAAAATGCTGAAGTGAGAAATGTATTCAATAAATAGAAAACACAGCATGGAGCTGAAAAGTGTGCATGAGAAACTGGTTAGGAAATTCGAATAATGGAAATGGAAGCAGATGGAGGATGAGTGTACATTAAACGGTAGTGTTCATAGCTTGTGACATAAAGCATTCCTCTGGAGGCCTAATTCTTAACTATCTTGAAATTCATTCAATTTAAAATAACATGGTCTTGTTATCATCTCGTTTTTTTGAAATTTTATTGAAAATATTATTGTGATGGAATACATTTCACACATGGTCAGTATGCCTGAGGAAGGAAATACTGAATTACCATTTAAATATGTATGCAAGTTGTGCTGTTTGAAGTTTTACTTCCAACTTTTAGAGAACATGTTTCACTTAGGATAATTTCTTTTTGGTTGTGCTGGATTTAAAAATAAGATCTGTGGGCTTAAGAACGCTAAGTTGATGCATTTGCTATGTGTCATAGGTTACCAGGACTCAACCCAATAATCTTTATCTTTCTATATGTATGATGTGCTCATGTATGAAGTGCTCAAGGTTCTAGATTGGCTTTGTCTACCCTGTCTCATAATATTAAGCATAACAATTAGGAAAGATTTCCTGGTTCATTTATGTCAATTACATTTAGTCTGACTATAGAATTACTACTACTGTTGTGGGTGCTCCAACACTGGAAGTTCTTAAGAAGAGATTGGACAGCCATTTATCTGAAATGCATTTCCTGCTTGAGCAGAGGCTTGGACAAGAAGACTTCCAATTCTGTTGTTCTGTTATTCAATATTATGATTAATAATAAAAACAATCCCTCTAATTGGAGCATAAAACTTCCTATTCCAATTTTTCCCCCAAAGAATGAAGAATCTCACAATATTGACTGGACTTGGAAATAGGGACTGATCTAAAGGCCCAATGAATTTCTTGGAAAGGGTGGCTTATACCCAGATCTCTTTGATATCTTAATCACCCCTAGCCAGACAGGTGGTGCTATGGAGAGCAGGCTGAGTACCTGGAGGCTGCAAGAGTCTGTATGGGGACAAACTAATTTCAACTTAACCCTACCAAAACAGAATGGCTGTGATTTTAGCTTCCCAGGCCCAGATGACATTTTATCTTTGAGTCTCTATGGAGTATCATGCAATTTGGGTGTCTTCCTGGATTTATGGCTCCTACTTGAGGAGCAAGTAGCAACTGCAGCTAATGGATTCCTTTGCATAGATTCATCTAGTATACCAATTGTTCCCTTTTCGAGATTGGATGGCCTTGCTTATAGTCCCTCATCCCTTCATAACCTCCCATTTGGATTACCACAATGGGGTCTATATGGGGCTGCCCTTGAAAATCATTCAGAAATTTCAACTGGTCCAGAATGCAGCAGCATGCAGACTAATGGGGCCCTAGGGTTGTCCATGTAACATTTTTGTTGTGCAAATTGCACTTGTGTCTGTTTTTTTCTAGGTACAATTCAAGGTGCTGGTCATCATCTATTAAATATAGTAATTTACAAAATGTGTACTTATGTCAAAGTCAAGCAGGAATGATTGTCTTGTATGCAACATATTGTGTAGAAAGGCAAGTTAAGACACTTATAATATGGTTTCTGAAAAGAGGAACATTAAAAAAAAATTTACATGATTCAAATAAAAATGAACAATAATCTCTAAAATATTTAAGCAGTAATATTAACCAGAGAAAATATGGAGAGAAAAAACAAGAGATACAAAAATCATTTCTCCTATAATGCCTTGGCTTTTTTTTAATAAACTTTTTTTTATAATTATATTTGCACTTCAGCCTTCACACAAGTATGAGGCTTACTTTTTGTATATATTTATTTCTTTGTTTTTGCTATTTTGTTTGTTTATTTGTTTTTGCTTCATTATAAAAGGACCACATGGTTAAAAGAAAGAAAGTAATACTTTAGAACTGTGGTCATTAATTAGAATATATCTAAGTGTTGAATAGATTATGCATTAAATATAGATTGTTACAATCTTAACCTATAACAATGATGCAAGAAGAGATGTCACATAAATTATATTGTAGATAGTAGATAACAATATTTAGTTAATCCTTCTGCTAATGGAATAGCATAATGACAAAAGCCATTGCTTCTTACAATATACATCTCTTTCAAAATCTACTTGAGAACAAAATATCTTGCACAGACCTCAATTACATCATATCAATTAGCTTTTTAAAACAAACAAACACAGAGCTACATAACTTATATTTCTCTGTATGTCTCTGTGGAAAAATACAGAGCAACATGGGGAAACAACAATACCATTCAGTTTTATTAAAAGATAGTAGCCTTAAAAATGTACTCTAAACAGCTAGATTATTGAAAAAGAGGACATATTCTATAGTTCTGCAATTATGTAGGGAATACATGGTCTATGTTCATATACTACTTCAAAAGCAATGTAAAAAATTAATATTTGGATAAAATGTTTTCCTGTCATAAACTGACTGAAGCTTTTGGTTCAATTCATTTCATTTCCTGAAAATCCAGAAATTAAAACAATTTTATGGGGAAGTTTATAAAAAAACCTCTACATGTTAATTCTATATAATTATAATATAGGGAGGTTGAACAGAAAATACTTATCGTACATCTTTCTCAGTCCTCCTTTCTCTACAATAGAGCCTAGAAACTTTTCAGGCCTAACTTTTCAAGTTAGGATCTTATTTCTGATGTGAGCTTTTAGCAAGGTGGTCACAGCTGGCAGCAGGTGGTTCAGAAAATGCACATTTTATTTGGCATTATTTTCTTCTGAAATGCTTCACAGCTGATGCTCAGCAACAAATGTTTCTCACTGTGTGAACATAGGGAATATTACATATTGTAGGGTTGTAACAGTAAAGAACTTGAGAAATGTCCTTCTTGCTCATTATTTTCAAATAAATTGCATTTATTCTCTATTCTGTATGGACAAAGAACTACCTGCAAGTAAGTCTATACTGTTTTTAATGTTATCCAGTGTACAGTGTACACTGGATAACATTAAGAACAGTGCAGGTTTACTTGCATGATTAAGGCAGATGGATGGTTTAGAAATATGAAATATATATGAATAAATAAATAAATTCCTTTATGAATTAGATGCTCATTAAGTATCTATATAAAACATCTGCAATCTTCCTCAGCAGGTTATGTGATACAGAAATCAGTTCTGAGCATGTAATATAATCTATGTGAGAGCCAGCTTGGTGTAGGATTAAGGCTAGAATCTAATAGGCTGAAAATTTTAGTTTACTTTTAGGCATGAAATCAGCTGGATGATCTTGGTCCAGTGCCTCTCAGCCCTGATAAGGAGGCAACAGAAAACCACTTCTGAAACACCTTGTCAAAAAAGCTGCATGGCCCAGTCCACACTCCTCTCAAATGTGCTCAAAGAATCATTACAGACTTGAAGGCATAAACAAAAAAGAAACAACGAAATCCATTTATGCAAATGCCTGGCTGACTAAATCCAGAAATACTGTAGTTTCAAATGGACTATCTGTCAATCCTAAGGACAAGAATTTCTGGATTTGAATGTATTAATATTTTAACAGAGGGTTTTTTTTTTCTGTCAAAGATTGCATTCCAAAGAGACCCAGGTAAGGGTGGGTCAAGAACCAGAAGAGGCATCAACTCATTGGCTTCTCCCCCCTCCTATTTCTGAAACCCTCTTATTTCATATCTCTCTCATCTCTTGCCTCCTCCCAAACTGCAACCTGGAAAGAAGGACAAATAGTTCTTACCAAAGGCCTGAATGAACTCTTGCAGAGGGCTTTTGAAATAACGTTGAGAACTATATCAAATTAATCTGAGCACTGCATGTGCCTTAGGCTACTACAACTGGAAAATATTGTATAAAAATGCAGTTTTCTATAATAGATCGTTTTATGCAATTTGGAGGAACATTTCCTTTGTTTTTTTCATACTATAACTCCACATACTTTTGCATTACTGGCATATAGTATGAATAGTTTAGATCATCCCAGGATGTATTTGCCAAGATCTTAACTCTTACAAAGTGGCCTTGCTTAGCATCCCTCAATGGAAAATGCATTAAGTGAAGAATAGGATTTACATTTTTGCAAAACTCCAGTCTGTAGCCATGTTTGGCAATGATTGAATCTTCTAATGCTGAAACCAGCACTTCTACTTTTTATTCAACAACTGAGAACATTAACTTGCAGTAAACAAAAAGTTCACTCATGCCCTGAATGTGTGAAGTTTCACATATTTGGCAATGATTATATCACTATTTATTTTTTATGCCTTTTGTTAAAATTAAGTTGTATACATAAATTGTATTGTAGCAATACATTGTATTATATTGTATTGTATTGTAAATTGTATTGTAGCAATGGTTGAGGAGTGTACCTCTGTCTTATGGATATCCATGAAGGATCTTTCCCGAGCAGTGTGCATAGGGCCTGTGGACGATAGATGGGTGCTGTTGTATCATTTTTCATTGGGAGGGCTAACAGTTCTGAGTGCACGGGCCCGGGAGGAGTTTCACATTTTTGCCTCGTGGGCCACAAATTCTTCAAGAATGGTAAAGGGTATAAAGTTGTGCCTACCCTTGGCCATGAAGGTGTCAGACATATGGAGCCACTGTTCAATTAGCATCTGCGGGAGTTTTCAAACGATCTTGTTTTGCATGTTGTCGTGGTCAAGACAAGCAAGTCCCAGTAACTTGGAATCTCATTGTGTCACTTTTAGTTGTATGAGTATATTAGAGATTTCCACGATCAGGTGAGGCTTGCCTATAGGAATTTTAAGGGCCTGTCACATAGGCCGACGGATGCAAAAAGTATGTAAAAAGGACACAGGGGACGAGAAAATTTTCCATCCATTGTTATCCGCTCTCAAAAGTGCCCCAAATTTGCATAAACAGAGTGGACAACAGATGGAAAACGAACGGAACGGGAGCGGGGAGAGACGTAGCGAGGATGTAAAATGGATGCTCCACGGAAGCCTAGCGGAGTGAAGCAGATGGAAGTGGATGGCACATCGCGAGGGCTTCTGGGGGAGCACAGCGAAGCGGACGCACAGCGGAAGGAACGGATGCAGAGCAGATGCCTAGCGGATACAGTGGATGCATCACGGATGCCTAGCGGATGCCTGCAGATGCAAAGCATTCACTGTGCATGCAGGGAGGATGCATTGCGTCAGCCCCGCGTATATATAAAAAGATGCAAGCTCACAGCAGGTCACCATTCAGGAGAAAGACCTGCTCCAAGACACATCCCAGCCAACAACCATGGGAAGAAGAGGAAGCCTGTGCTTTCTGCTGCCAGCCCTGGCAAGAAGGACAGGGCCACCATCTCAACCCCTGGCCCTGACTCTTGCTTCTGCTGGGGCTCTGCTGCTCGGCGCTGACTCTGCTAGTGCTGGTGCTTACTCTGCTGGCGCTGCTCCTGGTGCTGGTGCTTCTGCTGTGGCTTACTCTGCTGGCGCTCTGCTCTGGTGCTGGTGCTTCTGCTGGTGCTTTACTCTGCTTGGTGCTGCTGCCTCTGGTCCTGCTGGTGCTCCTGGTCCTGCTGTTCCCTGCTGGTGCTCCTGGCTGCTGGTCCTGATGGTGCTGCTGGTGCTTACTCTGCTGCTGCTGATCTGTTCCTGATGGTGCTGCTGTTGCTGCTGGTGCTGCGGGTGCTGCTTTTGCTGCTACTGTTGTTGTTGCTGCTGGTGGCGGTGGTGGTGTGGTGGAGCAGCCCTCTAGAACCTTGAAGCCCCACTGATGAGGGCCCAGAAGGCCCTGCAGAGGGAGAGCAAGAGGCATATGCGAGAATGGGGAGAGGAGCATACTCCATCGAAGAGGAACAGGAGAGATAGTGCTCGAATGGCTGAGGCACGAACGTACTATGGCGGAAGGGACACAGCTTTCGATGGAGCAAACCAAGGAAGGGACGGGCTTGGAGAGAGAAGCGGAGAGAGCCTGGGCTAACCTTACGAGGTCCTCCTCGGGTGGTGGATAAGCACATGCACACCATGGTACAGAGAAGCTGCACCTCAAGAAGATCGTGGCAAGCGGGCGCAAGCGCTCACTGACCGGCAGACCAACCAGTGAGCTTCTGGAGGTGGGCTCGACTCACTCTCCATGGTTCCACCACAGAGAGCGAATCTATGCCTCCTGGTCTACCCTCGTCTCTCAGCAGCAGGCAGCGCAAGAGCCAGTCCTCTTATGGCGAGAGTCATTTGTGTCCAGGTGCAGGTATCTGTGGAGCGTCCCACGACGGAGACCCCCGGACAGCTGCACTCCCTGTGGGGAGCGCGTGGAGGACCCCCTGACACAGTGGGAGCAAGGAGAGGGTACTTCCACAGAGAGACCAACCCACCCCCACCCCCAGCTCCACCTCCACAGAAAGCAGGCAGAGAGGCAGACTGGGAGGCAGAGCACAACTGTTGCGGGAGATCGGCACACCATCTCACAAAAGCAGCGTAGATCTCCCTCTCTCAGCTGGTACACACCGACATATACCATCCTCAAACCACAAGCCCTTCCTCACCAACGTCAACCACAGACCCTAATGGACATGTCGGAATCACAGTACCAGGTGAAAGGACAGGATCACCGGTCTTCTTCACACCCCCTCCAGGCCCAGCTGAACCTGCTCCGACCGCAGTCCAGGTCTGCTCCTCCACCCCAGGTGATGTCACAGCCCTTCCAGGCTTTCCACAGGCCCTCACCTAACCAAGGCTACGGCTACCAAGGAGTTCCAGCAGCACACAGGCAGCCCTTCCCAGTCCAGGCACAGGTTCATCGAATGCCACCAATTGCCACCGATGCACCGACGACCACAGATGCCACCCATGCCACCGATGCCACCCATGCCACCATGCCAACCATGCCACAGATGCTACCCACGTCACATATGCCACCAATGCCACAGATGCCACCACACCACAGATGCTACCCATGCCTCACCTCACCACCTGCAGACCAGACACCCCACTACATTCCTCCTTCCTCCACCCCACAGCCAAGCCTGCCTCCGAACATTCTGTCATCGTCTCTGGGGACTGACATCCAATGTCAGGAGGAAGGGGGCTCTCAACATCACAGGACTGAGGCAGCTCTCTGAGAGTTCCTCCACACACCATCCCTGTTGTCCTCTTGGGGCCAGGCACCCCAATGGCACCTCAGACAGCGCTCCAGCAGCAGCCACCTCCACAGCACCTGGACCCTTCACCCTGAGATTATGGGCACCCCTCAGAGTGACTGAGAAGAGTGCCAGAGACTGGGTTGCTACCGTTTCGTTTAATCTTTGCTTGGGACACTTTACTTGGATAATTTTGCTTTTACAGTTTTGTTATTAATGAAGTTTTCTTTGCTTCACACACTTGGTTCAGTTCTTGTAGTCAATTAAATGTCTTGGTGGAAACTTTTAGAAATGGTTTAAGCCTTTGCATGCTTGTGGGATGGGTAAGGATAGCAGTGGATGGGCAGGGATACTTGTGGGATAGGTAATAGCTGTGGGATGGGCAGGGATACCTGTGGATGGGCAGGGATATCTGTGGATGGCGTAATAGCTGTGGGATGGGTTAGGATAGCAGTGGGTGGGGCAGGGATACCTGTTGGGGATGGGTAATAGCTGTGGGATAGATAAAACCTCCAGTCAAGCAATAGTGGGACTCCTATGGTCCACCCTCCAGGTGCCACAACCTATGGCCCTGTTTTTTATCAGTAACAATGTAATCATTGATTCCACACATTTCAACATAAACCACAACTCTTTATTAAATGCCCTGTTCATATGTAGGGCCACTCAACATACATGGCACAATTCTCATCAAGTGTGACGAGACAGGCTCAAGGAAGCATCCATAAAGCATCTACCATCCTGTCTTGCCACTCCACTGCTTTCAGCTGGGGATTTGCAGCAGTGTTTCAGGAGGTTGCGGCTGCTTCTTTCCCCTTCATACGTGAAGCTCTTTTGGGGCCTTGCACATCCTGAGTATCTATCAGGTTTCTCCCTTCCTCCATTCACCAGGCTCCATGTCCCATTGCCTGTTGTGGTCCATGACTCTGTTCTGCTGCAACACTGGGTAGTCGGGTGCGCATGAGATTGTGCAGGATGCAGCAAGCTTCCACGATATTCCGTCACCGTTTCGTGGCGATGCTGCATGGTGGTGAGAAGTACCCTGGAATCTGTTGGCCAGGATTCCAAAGGTGTTCTCCATCACCCGCCTTGCCCTGGACACCCTGTAGTTGAAGATCCTCTCCTTCAACGGGGTGAGGTATCTGGAAGTGTCAAGGCTCATGGTGAGTTCTGAGGGAGAAGGCGTCATCGCCCCACGATGAAAGTAGGGCACATCTTGTGTGTCGTTGGGCAGGGGGTCTGGATCTGGAGCAAACCCATGATGAGGTTGCGTTCCAGCCCCTCCTTGAGGTGACTGCGTTGTATACTGGGCATCTGAAGATGAGCCGTTGCGTGAAGCAATCGATGTAACATTGAGCTTGTTAGTCAGCATCGACCATGGCGAAGAGGATGATGCTGAAGAAGCCCTTGTAGTTTGCAGGCCACATGTTCCCATCTATGGCTCCAACGGGTGTGGGGGAAGTTCTCACTTCGTGATAACCACTGCTCTGCAACTTTCTTCCATCCTTCTTTAGTGGAGGGCACTGGAGGAGCTTCTCAGGTATTCTGTCGATGATGGCCTGCACCACTCTCTGACACACAATGCTGATGGTGTGTGTGTGGCACCCTCCCAGGCGTACTGCATGCTCCTGTACGTGGTCCCGGAAGCCAGTGTGGCGCAGATTCAGTGCCACCTTCAGCCCAGGGTCCAGGCTGGCCGGAAGTTGGGTTTGCCTTGGTCAACCTGGGTCTCAGCTGCTCCACAACTTTGTCAAACATGGCTGGCGGCATCCTCATGATTGTTCTGGAATGCATAGAGTCTTCGTTCCTCAGCTCCACCATCAGCTTGTTATACAGTCCGTACTCAGCTCTTCTCGCGATCCATCTTCGTACCAGCGACACTTCTTGGCCACTCTCTTTTCTTCCCGTAGAACAGAGTGAAAGAGCCTGTAGAGGGCTTCGCACTGTTGTAGAATGATGGTGGCTAGCTAAAAGGAGTGTGTGATGATCCATGGTGGAGATGACTGGATGCTGTGAAAAGAGCAAGAGTCAGATGAAGGCTGAAGAGGTCTGCACCGCAGGGCTGCCTGGACTGAAAGTGAGAGCCAGGTGAATTTCTCCCCCCTTTTTATAGGAAATATAGGTTTTCCGCTAGGTCCTTTCTGCATCCTCTTGGCATCCTGCAGACATCCTAAATATCCGAGATACGCCCTTATATGAACGTTTTTTACGTTTTAATGCTTTGTATGCCGAGCTGCATCCATTTCATCCTTTCTACGTCCGTGCTACTAACGTTGCATGTCCGTTCCGCATCCGTTTCAATTCCTCCCTGTGTCTGTTTTCCACTGGAGCGGATGCAGTTGTGCCGCGGATGCACAGCAGATGCCTAGCGGATATAATAGATGCGTAACGGATGACGATGGATGTATAGCGGATGATCCCTAGCGGATGTATAACGGATGCGTTGGATAACTTTTTTCCGCTCAAAAATTTTGTGTGTAGCTCAAAACTTTTTGAGCGGATGAAATGTCAAGTAGAAAGGATTCTGGAACGATTTAGAGAGTTTGAAAAAACGGACGCAGTGAGTACAGAACGGATGCATCATGTTAACAACGGATGCAAAGTGTTTCTCTCCATTTTACATCCTCTTTCCATCCATTGGTGCTGTGTGACAGGGGCTTTAGGAAATCTGTGGAGAATATCCAGGAGCATTGATTGTACGTCTGTGGTAGCACCAAACAGATTGTCGAGTCTTTGCCATGACAACTGTAGGGCTATGTCTGGATTGTCTAAGTGGGAAGCATAAAGTGCCTTTGTATCTCTGGTAGACCATTAGTGGCCAAATCTAGCTTTCCTCTGCTTACTGCCAACTCTTTTCAGCTGCTGAGAATTGTAGCTTCAGTTTCTTTTTTTCTTAGACCACAAGAAGAAATACTTTGAGTTCCTTCATCTGCATTTGAAAAAGAGTTTGTAAGTAGTAACTGGGGAGAAACAGGATAGATGGGTAAAACCTGGCTCCTCCCTTTGTTTTACAAATTGACTCTTTCCCAGGTAGGAGTTGTAATTTGAGCCACAGCACTTCTTTTGCTGAAGAGAAAAGGAGGGGGAATTTGCCCCTTCTTGTCTCCAAGATGAGAGGTTTGTGGGAGAAATACAAAAGGAATACCATGCACAATTACTCCTGGTTTCAAAATATTTTTGCCTTATCACAAATCCAAATTAACTGTCTTTATACTGATGGACTTCAGGACTTCAAACTAATAATCTTTTTACTGTTTTGTATTCTGTACAGTAGTGGATTTGTCTTCTGTACAGATGCAGATAGATAAACGCCACAAAACATCCATAACAAACTGGTTCATCAGTATTCTCATAATTCACATTTGTGATGATGGTCTTCTTTAATGACCAATCCTTTGCATATCTGTCTTATAGATAAAAAGATGATTATCTGCTATCCTTTTTCTCTCATATCGTAGCGAGAGAAGTAGACCAATTACCACGAGCCCATGAGTTCAGCCAAGAGTGAGGAAAACTCCTCCAACCCATCAAGGGTCATTGACCCTTGACCTTAACTACATTTACCATGATGCATTCCCTTAAGGGGACAGCTCACAATTGCTACCTAACTATCCAATTCCCATGCACTGGCTGGACAGCACATGAAATAAAAATGATAATTTGGGTTTTTGTACCCATATGGCTACCTGATTACTTCCAAGCTATATAAAAATGGTTTGAGGTACAGTATACTATACAAAAACAAATGGCCCAAACAGTAATAAAACATCCAAATCATATATTTAAAATAAGAAAAATAAGAAAACCCAGCCATATCAATGTCACTGAATCTCCCACCGTTAATCTGAAATTCATCAGTAGTGACAGACTCCTTGAACACAAACTTAAATCATGCCAAATTTGAGCTTCCAAATGCCATATTCTATATTTTGTTGGAATTTTCTGATGCTGGTAGAAAGCTAAAGTTGCAAAAGTAATTGGAAAAGGTAAGTTGGGGTCATGAGAAAAATTGGTTTAGAAGTAATGGATGGGCAACTCCACCATAACATGTGACTCTTGGCACAAATACTACTGAAATGCCCTCTAAATTATTAAGCAAACAGGCTGTCAGAACTCCAACAAATCCCCCTCATTCAAAGCAAAAGTCTCTAGCCACATCTCAGAAAAAGTCATTTGGTTTATTAGAAATTGCCATGTTGGCACGTGGCTGCGTTCAGCTGGTACTAAATCACATCATACACTTCCTCCTTGACCCTGGTCTTTCAGCCACCCCCTGGATGTGACTTCTCCAAAAGGATACATCCGTCTCCAAGAGTCATCCATCATGCTCTCCAATAACCTTCTTATGCTCCGACAATTTTCAGCTGCTGGATTGATTATCTGGGCATTTCAAGAATGTCTTGTTTTCCTCCACTCCCTTTTCTGGCAGCTAAAAAGACCAAAGGAGTATCTTTTAAGTTGATATTCAGCTCCCCTCACTTCCTGAAGGTGACCTGTACAACACAAAAAGAAAACAAATTTATTACAGATACAGAACTTAGGGTTGCGAAACTGTCCCCACCCCCGCAGGTTTGGTTGGATTTTCTGCATGGAACCTCATCACAAGGCGATCAGCTTGGATGTTCCTATTGTTTACTCAAGGCACCTCTGATAAAGGGTAGCTCTTCCACTTGATTAGATATTGGAGTTGTGTCCTGTGCCTCCTTGAATTGAGGATTCACTGTACCTCATAATGGGTTTAGCTTCCTATGACCACAGGGTGTGGGAGTTCACAAGGTGGTGGCCTCCATTTGATGGTGAGGAAGGCATTGGGGTCCCTTTGCTATCCTCAACCTTTGACTATCCTCTTACCACCAGATGGTCGAGCCCCACTTGTATAGCCAGGAAAGTCCCAATATGACTGCATCTGTCATTTTGGGAGCTACTACAAATCAAATTGTCTCCCAGTGCTCCGCTAGCTCTAATCTCATTGGTTCGGTTAAGTGAGTAGCGTCGATGCCTTCCAGTAGGGAGCCATCTACTTGTTCAAACTGGATTGGGTGGGCTAGTTTTTTCACTCTGATCCCCAGTTTTAGGACCGGGGTCAGATTAATCAGGCATCTGGTGCAGCCTGAATCTATTAAGGCTTGGAAAACTCCCTTATTCCCCATCTTTGGGGCCATAAACCATATTGGGAAAATGAAGGGGGAATCAGTCCACTCATCATTGGGTCATCTTCCCCCTCATCCTCGCTGTTGTAAGGATCCAGCGACTGGTCGTCATTGTCTGGAATTCCTCCCTTTTCATCTGGCTGGAGAGGGACCTCTGCAGCCTGAAGAATCCTCTGGGTTGCATTGGTGGCACATTCCCCCCTTCTGCCCTTTTCCCCTCTCCTCACTACCTCTTGTTGTTCACAACACAAGCGACGCAAGCCTTGTGTTTTCATGGGCCATGTGGATGGCGCAGCCTTGTGTTCCTGCACAGCGTGGATTAATTGCTTTGGGGGGCACATTGGGACAGACCACCAAAATTATCTCACAGACCACCAGTGGTCCCTGGCCTATTGGTTGGCAACCACTGCTTTACTAACCACTCTCTAAGCAGTTTTACAGAGTCAGAAAATTGCCCCTAACAATCTGGGCCCTCATTTTACCAATCTCAGAAGGATAAAAGGCTGAGTCAACCTTGAGCCTGGTGAGATTCAAATTGCAGTCATCTGGCAGTCAGCAGAGGTAGCCTGCAGTACTGCATTATAACCACTGTGCCACCTCAGCCTGATGTTAGGAGTACCTCAAGTTTTCTTTTTAAATTGGCATACATTGGCATACAATTTTTCAAAAACTCACTGTGACATAAATTCAAAAATAAATTCATTATATCTCCTATCATCGTTTCCACACCACACACACACACACAACACACACACACACAACACACACACACACACACACACACAACACACACACACAACACATATATATATATAATATATATATAATAGTATATATATATACTATATATAATAATATATATATATATATATATATATATATGTCATATAATTGCTGTTTATAGTTCTGTTTAAAGTTGTAAGCAACGTTTCAGCAGAATCTCATCGCATCAATCAGGCTCTGTATGGAAGTGTGCGTCTCACAGTTCCTCTGGTTTTCAAATTTGACCGGCCTGGTTCTATTCTGAAGCTATTAACCTTGGGTCTGTGTCATTGGACTTGAGTTTCGAATTGATTGGTGTTTCTGGGTTTTCTTCTGTCTGTTTTTGTGCTTTGGAACTAGCGCAACCACTCTGTCTCTTGTGTTGAAGACTCTTTCAAGCAGCTATGGCTCCGATGTGAAACGGAACGCTGCTATTCATCAGCAAGCTGGGTTCACCTGGTGCCTGGTGGGGGGTGTTTGAGCTGGAGGAACAGGAGGGAGTCTGTCTGTGCCCAGGTGTCTGCCCGGCCTGTGGTGCTGGAGATCTTTCCTATTTCCGAAGTGCAGGCTTCCAAATGATTGACATCTGCTGAATCTCTCTTCTATCATGCGTCAGGTCTTTTTTCATCTCTATGTGCCTTCTCTGATGATCTGTGCTGGGCGTTTTCTATAGTGGCTAGGTTTTAGTGCCATTGAAGTTGATGTTGTGACCTGTGGTGTTTCATGTGTGTGGACGAGTTGAGAGTGTGTTTCCAGCGTTTTTACTGCATTTTTGGTTTCCATTCTAGGCGGGACTTATTCCTTCTATGGCTGTACCAATGTATGTGGCCGGCATGATATTATCAGGAATTTCGTATAAGCCTTGCGTCTTCCAGTCAATTTTGTCCTTTGGGTCCTCAGGGGGCTATTTTCTTTTCTGTTATTGAAGAGCAGTGCAGTTGATGTCGTGCCTCGTGCTCCCGTATCTTACTGATTTTATTCTGTCGTACCGTCTTATGTAGGGCAGAACAACATGTCCATAGGCTCTGTTGGTCTTCTAGGTCTCTTTATGTTTGGGTGTGTTTTGTGGATCAAGCTGGTGATTTTGCTTTTGTGGAGCCATTGCTGTCAATACTTCAGCGTCAGGTGCATACGTTCAGTTTTAATGTGTCTATTTGCCAGGCGTTTGGTTCTGGTAAATTAGGGTTTAGCCACTGAAATTCTATCTGTGCTTGTGGTGGTGCGGATTGTGGCCGTTGGAGTCAGCGGTTTGTGTGTGTGATATTCTTTTGGATATGGTTGTCCCAGTGCCATGCGGTTCTTTTGTTAGATAGTACATCTACGCGATGGACTTGTTTTGTTTATTTTGCCGTTTCCAATGGTGACTGATTTGGGTGTGTGTTTAGGTGTGTTAGGAATATTGTTTAGGTGTTCTTTTCCCATGGGGCGCAAATCACAAATGTGTCATCGAGTATCGTTAGCCATAGTTCTGGGTTTGTGGGTGCATTAGCCAAGGCTCTGGATCGAAATTGCTTCCATAGAAGAATTCACTATTCATCCAAGTCCCAATAGAAACAGCAACATCCTCTGAAATCATCAAAAATAAAGTACCAACGCAGCTAAAGGACCTCATGCGAACTATACAGAACACTGCCTAACCAACACATAATTCACGATACAAAGGACAAAGATAAAGCAACTGTGAAGGAGCCCCTAGTGGATCACCACCTGTACACCCGTCATTGCAAACCTGTTCAATCGAGAATCGACATCCAGAGCCTGGCTGGGCGCGGAAGCTGGTGTTTGCCTTGGCAACGCTGGGTTCCCAGCTGTCTGCACAACTTCGCAACCATGGCCTGGAGGCATTCCTCATGAAGTTCTGGACATCTCGCCGAGTGTCTCGTCCTGAGCCCCACCATCAGGCTTGCTGTACCAGTCCGTCCTCTGCTCTTCTGGCGGAATCCATCTTTCGACCCAGAAGCTCTTTTTGGCTTCCCTTTTTCTTGCTTCGCCGTAGGAGTTCACAGGAGCCTGGCAGACTGGCTTCGCACTGGTTGCAAAGTGATGGTGGCTGCCGAAAGGACTCTTGTAGGCAATACCACAGTGCGACAGTGATTGGATGCTGTGGAAGAGGAAGAGTCAGATGAAGGCTGCAGAGGTCTGCACCGCTGGGCTGCTGTTCTAAAGTGAGAGCAGATGAGTTGCTCCCCTTTTTTATGGGAAATATAGGTTTTCCGCTAGGCATCCTCTGAGCATCCTCTAGACATCCCTAATATCTGAGATAGGTCCCCTCCTGCGAATGGTTTTTCCGTTTTAACGCTTTGTTTCCGCTTGACATCCGTTCTGCATCCGTTCTGCATCCGTTCTGCTTCCCTGCAGGTCTGGGCGGATGGAGTTGCGGCGTGTTGATAGCGATGCCTAGCGGATATCGTGGATGCGTAACGATGCAGAACGGATGCCTAGCAGATGCCGTAGCGGATGCAAACGGATAAACTGGTACATTTTCCGCGCAAAAGTGTTTGGGCAACCCAAAACTTTTGGAGCGAGCGGATGAAACGTCCATAAACGGATGCTGGGACGGATAGAGAGGAAGCAAAAGCGAGGCAGTGAGTACATCGCGTTTTCTCCAAATGGATGGCAAGCTTTTTTGTCCATTTTACATCCTCTTTGCATCCATTGTTCAGTGTGACATGGGCTGGTAAAGATTGTAAACTTTGCTGAAACGTTGCTACAACTATTTTTTTTGAAAAGTTGCTGAAACCTTGCTACAACTTTAAAAGCACTACAATGACATGCGATAATACCCGAAGGAAGATGAACAGCGCACACACACACACACACACACACACAACACACACACACACACACACACATTTTATATATATAATATATATATATATTATATATATATATTATAGATGCTGTTCAGCTTCCTCGGGTATTATCTCATGTCATTGTCGTGCTGTTAAATGTAGCAACGTTCAGCAGAATCTCATGCTGCCATCAATCAGGCTTCTGTATGGATGTGAGTCTCACAGTTCTGGTTTCAAATCAAGGCTGGCTATTCTGATTGGCTAAGAGTCTAGGTCTGTGTTCACTGGACTTGGAGTTTGATTGATTTGTGTTTCTGGTTTCTTCTGTTTGTGGCTTGATTGGCTGGCAACACTCTTCCTGTGTTGGAGGCGTTCAGTGCAAAGCTTGGCTTCGTGTGAAAGGACGGCTGCTATCCATTAGGAAGCTAGTGTTTCACCTGGGTGCCTGGTTGGGGGGGTGTTTGAGTTGGAGGCATCAGAGGAGTCTGTCTTGTGCTCCGGTGTTTGTCTTTTTGTGGTGTGGAGATCTTTCTATTTGACGAGTGCATATATATATATATAATGGTTTTTTTTTTAAGTTTTCACGCGGTACTTACATGTGTGCTTCCTTTGGGTGTTATCCCACGTTCATTGTAGGTGATTTTAAAGTTGTAGCAATGTTCAGCAGAATCTCATCTGCCATCATCAGGTTTCTGTATTGGATTGTATGTGGGTCAGGGGTCTCACACGCCGTTGGTTTAAAATTTGAGCTTAGCTTATTATTGTGGCAGGATGTTGTTTTCTACATCCTGATTGGTTCGGAGTCTTGGTTGTGTTTATTGGACTTGGAGTGTTTGATTGGTAGAGATTGAAAAAAGACCTGAAAGCATGAATAGAAGAGATGATTCCACCAGACTGTCAATCTTTGAAGCCTGCACTCTCAAATAGAAAGATCTCCACACCACAAGCCAGGCAAACACCTGGGCACAAACAGAAGCTCCCTCTGATACCTCCAGCTCAAACACACCCCCACCAGGCACCCAGATGAAACCTAGCTTCCGAATAGATATAGCCGTCCTTTCATGCGAAGCCAAGCTGCACTGAAAGCCTCCAATACAGGAACAGAGTTTGCCAGCCAATCAAAGCCACAAAACAGAACAGAAGAAACCAGAAACACAATCAAACAAACTCCAAGTCCAATAAACACAACCAGACTCCCAACCAATCAGGATTAGAAAAAACATCCTGCCACAAGAATAGCTAGCCTCAAATTATAAACCAACGGCTGTGAGACCCTGACCCACATACAAACTCAATACAGAAGCCTGATTGAGGGCAGATGAGATTCTGCTGAAACGTTGCTACAACTTTAAAAGCACTATAATGACGTGGGATAATACCCAAAGGAAGCTGAACTGCATTCATGTAAGTACTCGCGAAAACTTAAACACACACACACACACACAGTCTAGCCTAAGTGAAATTCCTGCCTTTGGATTATTCATATATTAGGATTTGCAACTAATATATCAGTCACAGCACAAAATACTATTATTCCTGGAGACCAACTGTTTTCCAGAGTATAACACAAACTCTCCTTCTGTGACTTATTTCATCACACTATTTCACATTGTGATGTTTCAATGTGAAATGAAGTTTTTTCATGCTGTGCTTCTGAGTTAAAAAAAAAGGACAGACAACATCTGATAAATAGTAAGGATTCTGAGACAGCCCAAGCAAAAAACATAGTGTGGAGTTATTATATGTAGTTAAATAATTTAGGCCATAAATGTGCTTCTTTACATTTTAGAACTAAATACTTTTTATAAAGACTTACATGAGAAATCAGTGAAACTGAGATGGCAGGACTTCATCTGATTTCCTATACAGAAACAAAGAATAAAATTATCCCTGAAAAATATTTTGCAAACTATTTTATTAGTAAAAACCTAGAACTAATATTGTGCCACTATCGAGCTATATAGTATGGCCATATTTTTATTCAGTGCAGTTTTATTTCAATGCTGAGATAATCAAAAGTGCAACAGAGGAGATTTGTTGCTCTAAATTAGTTATTGGTTGTCTTTGTCCAACTTGCTTGATTTGGATACTGAGGGTTTGCATGCTACATAGAATTGTTACAAAATCAGACGGGCTATCTTTAAAGAGTATAGTTCACAAACAAATAAACAAAATAAACCAGAATAATATATATGATAGTGATAATAAGCCTAGCATGATTTGCAATGCAGTTTTTGCTTAAAATCATATGAACAGTCTTTTAGAAAATAGGTAACATTGCCTAAAATTGAGAGAGAAAACAGTTAACATTGGGAAGTGGTTAGGCTCGTGGTCAAATGCTCATGTACTCAATTATCATAGTTCTTTCTTATCTTTTTACTCTATGATTGTGATATTCCCATATGTAATTCCTGCTCTTCACGTTATTTCTCTTACCCTTTTTCATTTGAGACTTCCATTTATTTTTTTCTTTCTGCACTAATCCTGCCCAGAAAATCAATGTTCAGATAGTGCCATCAACTAACAGTTTAGATTTTTGTTTTACAGACCTACACTGTTAACACTTTTTGGTTTTTTGTAGACCAACACTATCATTAGCTGCAAAAAAGAAGACACACATTTTGGTAGTTTTTGCAATATTATCTTTTCCATGTCAGAAAGTCTAGGACTCATCTCTCCTTAAAAGGAAAAGTTAAAGAAGAAGCAACTTCTTCATTCTTCATTCGCCTCGGGAGTAGCCCGGGATTCAGAATTTGTCATGCTAATGCTCTGAACCATTTTGCGCAAATAAACCTGTGTTCTACAACCCTTCATGGTCTTGTGTCCTGAACTGGAAGCAGGATCTGCTCCAACAATATTACGGGAGCAGAACTACAGTATATGTAAAGTGTGCTTGCAAGATGAAAAGCCTTGTTTGTTCTGTACCTTCCAGATTCCCCCCCCCCAAGAGTTAATTCATGAGAGAGTTCCTTGAGTCAACTTTCTACTTCCTCTTGGCAGATATGCTTGAAAAAGGAGCTCTTTGACCACAGAAGTAACGTGTTTCTCTGTTTTTTCCAGGGGCCTCTTAAAGAAATATAGATCACTCTAGCAGGTGCAGTGATGCTCCCAGGAACACTCTTTCCTTAACTGGGGAAATATTTAGAAAGACATAAAAAGTCATGTTGTACATGAATTGCCTTGTAATTTTTAAAATGCTTTATTTTCCTGTGGAATCTGTTTATAAGGGAAGAAAATACTTGATAAAGAGAAATCACATCATATTAGTTTTACAGTTATCATCTTATATGAAAGATATATTTTTTTCAATTAATTGAATGAAAATTGGTTAAAGAAAGTGCACAGGTATTTTAATGACTGTAGAAATAAGCATTCCTAGGAATATTGGTATCAGGAAAAAGAACAAAAGCTATCGTTTGACGATATTAATTATTACTATGATTTTGAAATAAGAACCTGCCTACTAATGTGTTCAATCTATAATTTCCATTTGAATATTGATTAGAAAACTGCAAATTTTGTGATTGAAACATCTAATCTAATTTTTGAATAATCATGATTCATGATTCCATGTTCCACTCTATTCTATGGTATCCATCCTTTTTTCCTTTGTGAATGGGAAATTAATCCCATTACTCTAATTGGTTTTCAAAATGTTTTGGTTGGTAAAATAAATTTTTTTTCAATGAATCTCTACATTTTGTTTTTTTCTCCCTCTTCTATTGTTCCAGTTTTTGTCCTCGCTTAACTGAACTTATGGTTATCCTTTATTTTTAAAAAAATATAAATAATAGAAATATTATTTAATCACTCTGAAACACTTACTGTAGGAGGATAGCATCGTTAAAAGTGTAGCCTATCTCTAAGAAAAGCTCCCCTTCCCAATTCCTGATCTTCTGGAATTCCCATTAAATTTTGCACAACTTTTTCTTGGATGTTCTCTGCCCACTTTTCCAGGTATTTCCCTGACAAAGGAATCAAAAGAAGCCTCCCAAATATATTCAAGAGGCAATATTGATTCTCTATTCACAATTGTCTTATTGTCTCGACTGAGTTTGGATCAGTTTCAGAAGAAAAACCCACAAATAAAAGCACAACACTTTTTGGATCATTACCTCCCTAGCCGATGCTGTAGATTGACCTAAATATGGAGCCAAGATGTGATATTCTGCTTCAGTCTCATTCCATTCCTTGGTATGTAACATTGTTATATTAGGGAAAAGTTGAAACTCATGTGTTTGTGTTTCTGTGTATATATGTCATTCTATAACCAGTTCCTTTTGCCTTTTCTATATATAGATACCTCTGTTTCTAGTGAACATATTGGTTGGACTACTTCTGAAATCTGTTATTAACACCAAGTGCCACGTGGATATTCCCTCAAGTATTTATTGTATTATTACCACAATACCTAATTTTCAGCTAAGACACCTTTTTATTAGCACATAATACAATAGTATGGTGAAATTCTGAGGATCATATTGCTTTTAAAAATATATATCCAAAAGAATAAATACAATGGTTTGGAATGACATTTACTTCCAACTATTTCCAACAGTAAGGATTGATTCATTACACAACTACTCCATCTGACATAAGGTAATAAACTCTGATGTATTAATCACGTAATTTAATATTTATGGTATTTGCCATGATTAAAATTGTTGACATTTTAATAATGATACCTGAGAAGTAACTAAAAGATTTGCTATTATTAGACTCCATATTAGAACAGTTGGTCTCCCATATGACCTATCTAATACAAAGTGATATGCTCTTCTATACTTCCTACTTGTTCTGAATAGCTAATGTAAAAAGCACTTGCTGTTCTAATTTCCTGTGGATTGCTTGGCTAATGTGGAAACTTTTTACTGAAAATGAATTATAAAATAAGACAGAAGGATTATATGGATCTCTAATGAAATGACAGTTTTATTATGAATCATATATCTGTTGTGAATTCAGAGAAATGACATATAGCTTTGGACAGTTTTAGCAAAGTTCTGTTTTCTTAGGAACCTGCTCTGCTTACTAAGAAAGTATTACATAGGTTAAACTGGTAGATTTAAACAATGAAGCGAAAATGAATCTGATGGAATCTGATGGTTAATATTTGGATGGAAGACGACTAAGACAAATCAGGTTGGAAAACAGTTTGGAAGATTTTTTTTTTAAATGACAGCAATAATAAAACATTTTCACAGTTTCCATACTGTTCCCAAGAAAACTGAGGATATGTCCATAAAATAATCTGAACATGAGTTTTGATTGACTGTTTCTGCATAAAGAAACAGTGTTCAAATTATGATCTAGCATGTTATTTGCAAAAATATGGACATCTCCCCTTGAAATGCTTAAAAATGAATTAACTCATCTTGCAGTATCACAGCTTTCAAAAAATCAGCACTGATAGATTGTACTTTAACAAATAAAACAGTAACATGAACTCTTTTCATAAACAAAACATTCAATATGTCTGAAGATTTTAAGATGAAGTGATCATCTTCAAATGACTTTGCACCTAAGGAACAAGAATAGCAGCTTTTCTTTATATTTATAGTATTATGTTTACCACTCCTAAATGATTAATATGCATTTTAGACAGAGATGTCACCCTAAGGCAAAAGACTTGGATCAACTCTACATAAATGACCTCTGTGATCATATTAAGAGCAACTGCGTTCTCTTTGCTGATGATGTAAAGCTATTCAACACCAGAGACAACACTGCTATCCTTCAAAAAGACCTTGACTATGTATCAGAATTGTCAAACAAATGCAACTTCAAATCTCAACAAATAAATGCTCTGTCTTACATATTGGCAAAAAAAAATCAGAAAATAAAATACAGGCTGAATAGTCAAGACCTTGCTGATGATCCAAACTCTGTTAAGGATCTTGGAGTACTCATCTCAAATGACCTAAGTGTTAGAGCCCACTCTAACTACATAGCCAAAAAGGCATTAAGAGTTGTTAACTTAATCTTATGTAGCTTTTTCTCTGGTAATATTACACTAATAACTAGAGCATACAAAACATTTGCTAGACCAATACTCAAATACAGCTCATCAGTCTGGAACCCACATTACGTATCTGATATTAACACAGTTGAGAAAGTCCAGAAATATTTCACAAGAAGAGTTCTCCACTCCTCTACTCATTGCAGAATACCTTATGCCACCAGGCTTGAAATTCTAGACCTAGAAAACCTAGAACTACACCACCTTCGGTCTGATCTAAGTTTAGCATATAAAATCATACATTGCAATGTCCTACCTGTCAATGAATACTTCAGCTTCAACCATAACAACACTAGAATAAACAATAGATACAAACTCAAGGTTAATTGCACCAAACTTGATTGCAGGAAACATGACTTCAGCAACAGAGTAGTCAATGTCGGGAATACTCTATCTGACTCTGTGGTTTTTTTCCCCAAACCCCAAAAACTTTAACTTTATACTGTCTACTATTGACCTCACCCCTTTCCTAAGAGGTCTGTAGGGGCAGTGCATAAGTGCAGCAACGTGCCTACTGTCCATGTCCTATTTCTTTTATGTTTTTTTTTATTTTTCCTATATGTATCCATGTATTCATAACAATGTTTTTACTTATACCTATTACCTTGTAAGCAATTGACAAATAAAATAAATAAATAAATAAACTATCTAAATACACATGTAGATATGTGTAGTTTCTAGGTATTCTTGCTTAGACTTATAAATATTTTGAAATGTTGAAGGGCTTTTTGACATCAAGCTAGGACACCACCTAACTGCTAAGATACCTTACAAAAAGGGCATATTTAGCTTACTATGTAAATGCTGTTCTATGTATCTCCAAAGAATCTTTGTAACTTCAGTTATTTATAATAATTATAATGAAATTTTAGTCTTACACAGTCAGCCCTTCCAGGATTCTTTGATGAAAGGCAATGATCACTAAATTTTTCTGGCTGAGGTCAGGTCTTTTAATTAGCATTCCTCTTCATTTCTGAAAGTTTGTTTTCAGTTTCAGGCACAGTGAGTTTTTTTTTCAATGAGCCCAAATGTCACCAAATAAATTTCATTAGTAGATCTACATTTTTTAACATAATGGTACTATATCTTTCCCTTTGTCTCCCACACTCCTGTGTATAGAGACACATATTAATTAAGAAAAAACAGTAAAACAGGGATGCTTAATAAATGCTCAGAAGTAGCATTTCAAAATTATAAAGATTCTTGCAGAGTAGAGCTATGTAGACTTCAAAGGGTGCTTCACTTTGACAAAAGTTGTGCAAAACAGCCCTTTGAAACTCCTCTCTGAAGCTGCCTGCCCTGAAGTGAACTAGCCATGGTGCTTTGACTTGAGCTATTCCAAAGTCTTGTCTAGCAGTTCTGATAGCCAAAACATATTTTTGTACATTGATCGTGCAATGCAAAATGTCCTCTTGAAGAAAATCTTGCTGCCTCCTCATCTTGACATGAAAACTTGAAAGAGCTTGTTGAGACAAATTCAAGCTATCTTATATAGGCTTAAGAGAGAATATAAATTAGAATCTGTGTTCAAAGCAGAAAAGGACACACACACACATATCACAATTCTTTGCAGTGAATAATGTAATGAAAATAGCATAATTTATAACAGAGCTGTTTGTATAAGGATGTAAGGCCAATTCTGAAAATGAACCTCATAATTATTGATTTGGACACATCAAAACTGGTAACTGCAGAATTCATATTAGCAGAAACAGAATACAATCTGATGTCTATTGACTTCTTTGTGTTCCTTGTACAGGTTCTTAAACTAGAAATTAGTTTGTACCTAGTATGAATGATAATACCAGGCTGGTTTTATTTTCTGCCCTGCCCTAAACCTGTCTGGAAACATCTGTGAAATTATGTTATACTTAATACTCAGTTCCATTCCTCAGTTATGATTACTTTGTTTAATCCTCAGGAAAGCTGAAGGAATCTGTAGTTTAGGAAAGGAACAAGATGGTCTAGGTCAGATGAAGAAACTACAAGTTCAAATATGCTTTGCTTGTCTGCCTGTATATTTCCATTTCACCCCCCAAAAGTGAGATAGTCACAGTAAAGAATAGGTATGGACAACCTGAGAATCTACAGCTTAATCCAGTTATCAAACACATTTATCATATTTTATTGGAATCCACTGCTTATACAATTACTAACAATTGATGGCACTATTTCTGCCTTTTAAAAAGGAAATTATATTTGTACAAGTTTTGTTTTTGAAAGAACCTCTTACAATATAGGAAAGACCACCTTAACATCAATGAAAACTTTGTGCTCTCCAGAAAACTTCTATGTAGCTTATGACAGCCAGGAATATCCACTTCTGATGAGGAATGTTGCACAAAGCCTTCATTTCTTATACTTTCTTATATCACAATGTAGAGGTTCCTTTGACTTTAGGGTAGTAGCCCAGGCTTTGTGTGCCATATCAATGATTGCCGATCAAAAATGATTGGCAGCAGATTCAAAGTGATTCTAGTTTGGGGCAGGTGGAGGTTTTTATAGGACAAAAATTAATACCATCTTTTTCAGTCAATGTCATGACTTTTTCTTTAAAACCTCCAACCCCAAGAAATTCTAGTGGTTGGGAAAGAGTGTCTGTATAGGTCTGAGGATTATACCTTTGGCACACATATCTTTCACAAATAATCTACTGTATTTTTCTCTCCATAAGATGCATCTGACCATTAGACACACCTAGGTTTCAAGGAGGAAAAGACGAAAAAATATGAATATGGAGCGCTGTCTTACTGTTTATATGGAGTGCCAAATATGGAGTAGCAGTTAGTGAGGGAAGGAGGCGGAACCTGAGAGGACCATAGAAAGGTGTCCTCTCATCTGCCAGCTCTGCCTATTGACTTCTGCACTGAGAAAAGAGACAGAAGAGGTGGGTTTCAGCATTGTAAAAGGACCCAACTGCCATGGCCCAGCTGCTATTCACCATATTCACCCCATAAGAGGCACAGACATTTCCACCCACTTTTGGGTAAAAAAGTGTGTCTTATGGAGCAAAAAATATAGTATGTTATACGTATATTGTTGTACACTGTTCAAGATAAGATATAACGTTATTCCTGCCAAGATTATGTCTTCTTGTGCAGGAGGAGGCAGGACTTGTAACATTTTTTATCAGATTGTTTTTTGTTGATCACTCATTCCCCACTCCCAGGGGAAGGACTTACCTTACTTGAACTCCATGTCCCTAAGTCTGCTTAGGTGGTAAAAACTTGAATCCAGCCCTTAAAGCAAATTCTGTCTCAACCTCCACTTTGTGCCAAGTATTATTTTCAAGGTAATAACTGATACTGGCAACATGTTTTCAAAATCTGAATGTATCAATTCAAATTTATTAGGAAATAGATGAAGGTTTCTAAAAATGATCCAGAATACCAGATACAAATAATTTGTGTCTGGCATAATCTGAAGTGAAACAATCTCACTTTGTCATCATGTAATTTAAAAATACTAGATTTGGATTAAAAATTTCCAGACAAATATTTTGCTTTTTAGGCTTTTATCCAAAACATACTTACTACTGGCTTAGTCTTTATAAGCAGCAAGAGAATTCATTCTTAATAAAAGGATGACCTAAAATCTGCATTTGTGTCATATTAAAAGAAATCTACAAAAGACAGAATAAATGAACTACTTTTGCAACATGATTTCGATTAAAGAATTGAAAGATCTGTGCAAATTCTTTGGAAGAAATGCACTGCATCATGTGAGAAGCAAAGTTCTGTGCATGAGAGACTTCTAAAAGCAAGTTATGAAGCAGCAATATCATCCTGCAAAAACATATTGATACTTCAAAATTCAAAGAGAGTATTTTGTATGTGCTGCTGTGAATGACAAATACATCTTTCAAAGCATGTGTGCAATTATAACATCTAATATAAATTTTAATTGTAACATTGCAATTGATAATCCCAACAGATTTCTTGTTTTCATAATGATTGCTCCTCATTGATTTAACTTCTAAATCTCTTATGAAATTATTATTAGGAAAATAGCCTAGTTGGTCATCATTTCAATCTTGCATAGGCTTGTTTTTAATGTTCAACTTCTTGTATTTGAACTATTAGTCCACTATTTTGGATTTAACTAAGATCTATATTAATTTTATTCTCTTTCTCTCCCTTCTCTATGAACAATATCAAGACAGTATTGTTTGTACCTGTGGTGACCTCTGAAAAGCTTGAAATTGGGGTGGTATGTCCATCCTTACCTTCCCAGATCTTTCAGAAGTTGTCAGACCCCCTAAGTAGAGCTGACTTAGAAATCAACTCTAGAAGAATCTACTTCTAAATCTAAATCTATTTTTACTGAAATTGGTTATGAAAGAATCTTTGCAAATATGTACTGTTCCTGTTTCTCCTTATAGTTTAGGGAGTAAGGAGGTACCTGCCTGAGCTGCTTCCAAGCATTACCTCATTTTGGACTTTAAAAAAATGCTTTCCCTTTCCTTGCAGTGGTTCCTGCATCTCCTCATCACTGTAATCTTCCTTACTCTCTATAGCGGCATTCAACAGTGTTGGCCATGGTATCATTCTAAAGACAAAGTAGGCTTCCTTTATATATGTGATCTAAGTCTGGATATCTTATCTTTTCTATTTAACTTCTATATGAAGCTGCTGGCGAGGTCATTTGGTGGCATGAGGTAAAGTCTCATCAATATGCTGATATTGTTCACTTATAATCTCAGTCCCACGCTGGCATAAAATGTGGTTCATTTGCTTTTCTACTGCATGGACTTGGATAAGGACAAGCTCAATTCTGAAAAGACAGTGTAGCTCTGTATTTATAGCCTCCTAGGGTCCAGAGTTCTATGTTCCATGGAGTGTCATTTTCCTGAACACAATTTGTACGTCCTTCTAAATCTTGAAACTTCTGCTTGAGAACAGGTGCTAGCTGTGTCCAGAGACATAAATTCATTTTGTGCATCAGTTGTGCCATTTCAAGGTGGACGCCTTGTATATATTTGTTCATGTCTCAGTCTAGTCTCAATCCTATCAAATTCTGTACCTGTCAACAGTGGTGTCCCCCAAGGCAGTGTTTTAGGACCAACTCTCTTCATACTGTACATAAATGACCTCTGTGATCATATTAAGAGCAACTGTGTTCTCTTCACCGATGATGTCAAGCTATTCAACACAATACTGCTACCCTTCAAAAAGTCTTTGACTATGTATCAGAATTGTCAAACAAATGGCAACTTGAAATCTCAACAAATAAATGCTCTATCTTACATAATGGCAAAAAATAAAAAAACAAAACAGAAAATAAAATAAAGGCTGAACAGTCAAGACCTTGTTGATGATCCAAACTCTGTCAAGGATCTTGGAGTACTCATCTCTAATGATCTAAGTGCTTGAGCCCACTGTAACTACATAGCCAAAAAGACGTTAAGAGTTGTTAACCTAATCTTATGTAGCTTTCTCTCTGGTAATACTACATTAATAGCTAGAGCGTACAAAACATTTGCTCTACCAATACTCGAATACAGCTCATCGGTCTGGAATGCACATTATGTATCTTATATTAATACAGTTGAGAAAGTCCAGAAATATTTCAGAAGAAGAGTTCTACACTCATCTACTCATTGCAGAATACCTTATGCCACCAGACTTGAAATTCTAGACCTAGAAAACCTAGAACTATACCGCCTTCGGTCCGATCTAAGTATAGCATATAAAATCATACATTGCAATGTCCTATCTGTCAATGAATACTTCAGCTTCAACCATAACAACACTAGAGTAAACAATAGATACAAACTCGAGGTTAATCACACCAAACTTGATTGCAGGAAATACGACTTTAGCAACAGAGTGGTCAATGTCTGGAATATGTCCCCCAAACCCAAAACCTTTAACCTTAGACTTTCTACTATTGACCTCACCCCTTTCCTACGAGGTCTGTATGGGGCATACATAAGCGCACCAATGTGCCTACCGTCCATGTCCTATTGTTTCTTTTATTTTTCTTATATGTGCATGTATTCATAACAATGTTTTTACTTATACCTATTATCTTGTAAGCAATTGACAAACCAAATAAAATAAATGAATAAAAAAAATCTATCTGGACTACTGCAATCTGCTTTAAATTAGACTGAATTGAAGACTACCCCAAAACTATAGCTACAACTGGTCCAGAATGTGAAACCACATGCAATTTCTAATGCCCCATATTTTCCATGTTGTCTTTCTGTTGTGCAAACAGCACTGATTTTCAGTTTCTTTCCAATTGCAATTGAAGGTGGTTATTTTAATCTCTAAAGCCCTTCATGGTACAGATTGTTTCCAAGTCGTTTCCTTCAAATTCTGCCATCTGGTGGGGTTTTAGAAGTGTGCCTTCTCATGCTACCCCATTTCTATGCAATAGCCTTCCACATGAAATTCTTTTATACAGAAGGATTTGAAGACCTACCTCTTCCTCTGAATATTGGGCTAGAATGGGATGAGCAAATGAGAATAGAGGAGGTTTATCATGTGCCTTGAGGGAGTTTTTACATTGTTATTTTATTGATTTTATTTTGAATCAGCTAGAATTATTATATGCAACAGATAACATATAAAGTCCAATCAAGTCAATCATTCTGTGATATTCACTCCCATTTCTTTGTCTCTGTCCACCAGTTCAACTTATTATGTTGAAGGGGTATTTACCCTTTATTAGGGTAAAGATAAAAGTGAAGTAATTGACATTTGATATTTAAATAAAAATGCTTTTATAATTCTCTTCGGCAAAAATGCATATATTTATTGCATATTCTCAATCAGCTCCATAGGCAAACTGCACTTACTAGAGTCAAAAGGAGAACCAACACAAATAAATCATTCCTTATTCATACTTACACATATGTCATATGATCTTTGTTTATCTATGGAAAGAAATTGAGCCTACCTTTCACAATTTAACTACAGGTCATCCAAAGGACGGGGATCCTGTGATCCATGTAGGCTTTTCAAAGGAGCAAAACACAAGACTTGCTTGATGCAGCACCTGCAGGGAAATTAGCCCTTAGGTATTTGTCCCTCTCCTTAAAAAAAATATTGCCAGACTCTGAAGAAAGAAGAAACAGAAAGTCAGATGGCTAAACTCCAAAATACTAAATGTTGATATACTAAATAATCAAATAAAGTTACTTCTGTCTTGATAGTTTCTCAAAATTACAGTAGGAATTAAAAAATGAAGTGAAAGTCAGGCTACTAAGTAAAGTCAGGCATAACACAGAATATTCTATAAAATTTGGACCTAAGCAATAAGGCAAAGTAGTCTGCTTCATTTTCATTCAGCTTAAACCATATGGGTCTAATGCATGCAAAAAATATTTGGAATATTTAATTGTCAGACATCTCATGCTCTGAACTTCAACATATCATGGGTTGGGTTTTGCCTTTCAATTTTTTAAGAAAGCTGTCAACATCAATACATTTATCAGACAAGATGGATATATAGTTGCATAGGTTTGTGAAAAAATTATGATGGGGGGGGGTCAGTTTCTAAATTATTCAGACATGTATCTACTTTAATTTTTGTTTTTAGCAGACAACATTTCTAATAAGTAAAAGACAAAATACATGGGAAGGATGTATCCATCTGTAGTTTTTCACTAAAAGCATCAAGACCAGCTGGTATGTAAGCCCCAGGCTTCTACATTTTTGCAACTTCCTCATCTCTAATATTCAATATTTCACTTTGACATTATATATTTTTAAAAGGAAATCTCTTCACAGAAAGTCCTCCAGGGGAAAAAATAGGGTTAAATTTGTCAAGCATTGCATCAGTACTAACTCAGTTCTTTTCAATGAAGACTGTTAGGAACTGCAGTAGATTACACCTATGGTAATAATCAGCCATGCAGGATTGCTTTCCCCCTCCCCTTTCCAATTTAATTGCAGGAGCAGAAAGCCCAACAGGCAGAAGAGTACATGAAAGTCTTGTGGACTTTCACTGGAATACATAAGCAGATGTTGGTACTTCTGAACCCAGCCTTTAAAACCATAACTTCAATATACTGCAGCAGAGTTTCTGAATGAAGATCCAGGTACTGAATCATGATATGCATCTTTCATATAGTGTGGCAACAAAGACTTCCAGCAGCAGTATGGTATGCTTTATTAATAGAAATCAGCTTCACTGAAATCTAGATTTGGTACAACAGGCAAAACAAAACTGAATGGAAAACAAGTAAATTTTAACTCACAAGACCAGGTGTTCTTCCCATTTATTTCTTCTCTTACCTACTTTTATCCAAATGCAGCAGAACAGGTTTATTCTTCTCCTGCCATGTGTATCACAAATCTTTTCTAAGAATGGAAATCTGTTGGATCATTGTTAAGTGCTTCCTTGTTGCCAAGCTTGGCAAAACAAATTTTTCAATGTATTCCAATAGAGCTACAGGTAATTATTTTAAAGACTTTGTCAGAAGAGACAAAAAAAAAAAGTATGCTCTGGATAAAAATTTCTTTTGAAAAAAAATAGTAATGTGATGGTGATTAATTTATTTCATAAAATTTATTACAACTACCCACTCCAACAACGTTGTCCGTGAACTTTTCATGTATCTATGAAAACTATGTAATATGGTTTTAAATTTTTCCTCCATCTCTCTTCAAACCCAGGCATGATCAGCTTCGTTATAATTATTAAGGAATTTCCTTTGGTATTCTGAATATTTGATTTAGGGATATGGAAGGACTGTTTTTGTTACTCTTTGAAGGCACTTCTTCAGTTATTCAGATCCTACTTCAAATGATATCCCACTGAGATGACTACATGCAGAACTGTGTTTAAAGGCTTCTTGTTCTTGGTAGATCTTTTCTTTCCTTCAAAAATTCCTGTATCCTGCAAGTAATTATATATTTTTGTGATATACCATTATAGCATTTCATATATACTGGATACATCTAATATGTAAATTAACCAGTGTGGTATAGGAATTAAGGTGTGGGGCTGATACCAGGAAATCAAGGTTCAGGTATACTCTTGGCCATAGATTCTCCTGAATAAAAGGTAAGATATAAATCTAAGAAATAAGCAGATCTAACAGACTGTGAAGAGACAAGCCATGTTTAAGATTAAGTTTCTGTGTGTTGAATATATAACACACTTTAGACTTTCACAGTAGAAAACCATGCAGGACAATGCTATTTTTTTTATTATAAGGTTAGAGTATGGTAACAGAATATTGGGTGTTTGAATGAGCTTCCCCCTATGCTTTGTATATTTGTGAGAACTGCAGAAAATGTTCTCTGGTAAGTTTTCTCAGGCTATAGTGCTGCCCTAACCTCAGATTTCTTTATCTGACCATTATCTTGGTAGCAGCTCTTCCTTTAGTTCCTTGAGATTACTCCTTTTGCCCGCTACAATTTGCTGCAGTTATATGTTACTCTTTCTTGATGTTATTTATAGCAGTCCATATTTGATAATATTTAAGCTAAGCTGAGGTAAGTGAGTTGCACATAGTTTCACAACAAAGCAGGAACTCAAACTGGAATAGTCATATGCAAGCATAATACTGGAAACATTTTGCTAATTTATCTATTCAATTGTCTATAGAGCCTCACTGTGCACCAGTTCAAATGGTTTTCAGGGGCAGCCCCACAGAGAGAATGTTATAGTAATTTAACTTAGAGGTTACAAGGAAATGAATTACTGTGAGCAGGGCCCCCCCATTTGAGGACCTTCAGATTGTGCACTGGTTCTATCTGTGGCAATAGAACTCCATCCAGAACCAAAGATAGAAAAACTAGGTGTCTGGGGGGGGGGGAGGAAGATACCCATACAACACTGATAGTAGTGTTCTTATATTTTGTCTAAATTGATGCTCAGAAATTACAAAGGCTGTTTATCCAAGCTATGGAAAAACAACAGTTCTTCCTGTTATTTTAAATTGAAGGCAAAACTTCTTAACTTTTCTTTGAATGGTTACATCCCTTGTTATTCTGTAAATTTATTCCAAAAATTCTTCATTACCAAGTAGATGATCCCATGCCACTGTGTCCATTAACACAAGCCCAAAGATTGATTAATTGCACAGGAAGTTTTTACAAAGTTTTACTTGAGCAAAGTTTATTTGATTCAAAACTCCAAGCTGACACTGACTGATTAAAAAAAAAAGTTACCCTCAACAGGATGGAAGACTTGAGATAGAACATAGCAGAATAGGAGCTCTTAACTGTTCAAATATTCTATTTGTTTTAATAATTCTTTTAACTTTTTGGTGCTTTCATTAGCAGATGTGTAACTTCTAGCTGATATGGCAACTCTGATTGTCACACTAAAGAATTCAGGCAGATGTGATGGCTAAGTAGTTAAGCTGGAAAGCCAACAGCCTAAATTTGAGACCTGAGTGGCACATGACAGGATGAGTTCATATTACTCTCTGCACATCCTGCCATCCTAACAGTTTAAAAGCTTGCAAATGTGAATAGATAAATAAGTACCACTTTGGTGGAAAATAACAGCGGTCTGTATTTCACCATATGTTCTGCGCTATGGCATAATGTCATGCTGGCCACATGATCACAGAAATGTCTTTCGACAGTGGCAGAAATGTCTTTCTAGGCTGACTCAATGGCCTAGAAACAGAGACGAGCACTGCCATAAAGTCAGCTATGAATAGTGGATTAAAACCTACATAGTGAATTAAAACTCTTACCACTAAAGGATCAGATATGCCATAGTTTCTCTGTTGTATAATATTATAATTTTTTAAAAGCATAAGATTCTATGCTATTAGAATTCTATTAGATTTTGCTTCTCTTATATATTTATTTAGCATTCATGATTTAAATATATATTTGTTGTTTCACTTTGATATAAACAGTTGCACCTTTCAGACAGGTTTTGAATCTTTTCCTAATTAAACCCAGTTACACTATGAAATTACATTACAAACCACTTTGAAAAACCACTTTCAGACTAGCTGAAGGAACAAAAATCATCTATTTAAAGAAAGAAAATAAAAATACTGCTACATGTGTTGAGGATTCACATAGAGAATTCAAAAAAATCAAGACAGCTGCACTCATATAGTCAAAAACCCATGTTACAATTAAAACGAGGTTTGAAACTTTGATTAAGTGGTTATGATTACCTTATTGACTTTTTTTTTTGTTATTTCTGCAAATGCCCCTGAACTCAAAGATCCCACTCCAGGAATCTAAGAAATTACAGTCTCCCTGCCCCCATTTTAGGTAACAGAAAGCTACATAAGGATTTGTGTATGGGCACAACAATAACACCCAGCTAAAATTAATGGGAAATATACTACAATGGAAGTGTACATATAGTTGTTTGGAGAAATAATCTTAAAAATATTTAACACCATTTTAAAATATATATTTTTTGTTCCAGATACCTCCTTCCTCATAAATAAACAATAGAAACAAAAAACAATGTATGGCCCATCTGTGTTCATGCTACCATATACTTTGAATCACTGGGCTACCTGTTGCAACTTTTGAACTTCCACAAACATTTCATTCCCATTTTGTTTTCTTGTATGACACCTATGTATATAAACAACTTTTGTTTACACAGTTCTGCATGATTCTGTTCTTTGAAAGTAAAGGCACTACACTGCAACTGAATATCTTTTCCAAGTTTTTCATTGTTACCCCATTAAATGCTCCAGGAGATAACCCACAGCTTGCTGCTTGACTGCTATTTCATTTAGTATTGATACTATTGATCCTAAAGTAATGGCTATATCAACTAAGCTTAATATTGACAATGAAAATCATAGTAAAAATGGTATATAGCTTCTGATTTCTAGGATTTCTAATCAGTCCTAGAAATCAGAAGCTATGCACCACTTTACTATTTTCATTGTCAATGTTTAGTCTAATTTCTATAGCCATTACTTTAGTATTCTTTGCATTTAAAGCCCCTGTCACACTGCACCAACGGATGCAAAGAGGATGTAAAACGGACAAAAAAGCTTGCCATCCGT
>BHFT01043040.1:0-51462 GCA_004320025.1 Laticauda laticaudata
AGGCTCCTTGCTGCCTCCTTCTTGCTCACACAGCAAATACTTTTTTATCTCTTTCTAGCATCTCAGCTGCAGAATATGAATGTGTGCCAGCGGCAACTATGGGAAAGAGATTTTATTTTATTTATTTTTTTTAAAGTAAAGACGGTGATTAGAAGTGTGTGATCAAAAGCCCGTCCCTTTTTGTGGGCAACCCACATTTAAAAAGGCAGCAGCCTTTCATTCATAGGACTGAGGCAGCCATCTTTTTTTCTCTCTCTCTAATTCCCCCCCCCCCGTCCAATAATCATCTCCTTTTTATTGATCCCCTAATCCCTCGTGGGATGGAGTCTGGCCAACTGAATGGAACTAGCAGAGTGTTTACCGGCCGGATGCCCTTCCTGTTGCCAATGAGGAGGTTTTTTTTCCCCAGCATTCTCAGTGTGCCCAGAGAAAGAAATATCTGCCTTTACCCAGGATCAAACTCACAGCCTCCTGATTGTGGGGCGAGAGCTCCACCTCTCGGCCACTGCACCTACCCCCTGTCCAATAATGCAATACTATAATAGATTAGTTATTAACTGCAGTCGTAAGATGAGGACTACCTGTCCTGGAGATTATTTTTGATGCTTGATTTTTGTTGGTGATGTCGGTATACGATGTGCCACAAAAAGAGAAAGACCAAAAAAGAGGATGACGCCTTCTTACTCTCAGAGTCACTGATGCTGGTGCTGCTCCGTCTCTTCATCTTCTCCAGATGTTCCTCATACTGGAAATGCCTCTCCTTTATGGGAGAAGAGAAGTCCTCTATCACCGCATCGAACTCGCACAGGACGTCCGCCAGTTCTCCACCGTCTTCTAACAAATCTGCCAAACCAGAACGCAGAAGCATTTCATCCTATCGCTGGCCTACAGCTGAGATAATGTCAGAATAACGGAAGGGACCTTGAAGGTCTTCTGGTCCAACCGTTGCTCACGCAGGAGACCCTAAACTATTGTTCTGACCCAAACCTTGCTCCAAAGGAACAAACACCAGACAGAGACAACAGCAAAACAATTCTTTATGAATCTGGTTTAAAAGGCTGTTTCAAACTAATTGTCTCTGATAAGAACGAGCCTGGCCAAGGTTTTGCAAGGCTGCCAAGAACACAAGATAAAGTAGCCAAGAAACAGTTCAAATATAAAGAGTCTCCAAACACAAACTAAGATATTCCAAATGTCCTCAAGGCTTGAGTGCCAACCCTCCTCCCCAACCTTCCTTGTTCAACATGGGAGGAGAGACCTCCATGTATGGTGGCCAAGACTCAGGCTGGATCAGGGGTGGGATCCCTGATCCCAGCCACCTGTTCGCTGCCCAGTTGCTGGGTGGGCATGGCCATCATGGGAATGGCCTACCAAAACTTCTGGGACTGCCATTTTTCGCCTTCCCCAGAGTCCGGAGGCTTCCCTCAGGTCTCTGGGAAGGCAAAAACAGACCCCCCCAGGCTCCGGAGGCCCTCTTCGGAAGCCGGAAACAGGCCCGTTTTTTGACTTCCAGTAGGACTCTTTTGGCCCTCTCAGGGGTCCGGAGGCTTCCCTCGGGCCTCTGGGAGGGCAAAAATGCCCCCCCCCTCAGAGACTAAAGGCCCGCCGGAAGCTGGAAACAGGCCTGTTTCCAGACTTCCGGAAGGGCCATTTTCCCTCACTCCCAAAGCCTCCGCGCAGCCCCTGCATCGAAAATGGGCCATGTGGAGACTCCTGGGAGGGGAGGGGCAGGATGGGCAGGGCCAGCCGGTCGGTTCAAATACGGGATGTTAAATTTGCGTCTCGTTCGCCATACCGGTATTTGAACTGACTGGCTGGCCCCGCCCACCCTGCCCCTCCCCTCCCAGGAGTCTCCACGTGGCCCATTTTCAATGCAGGTAAGTGCAGGGGCTGCACGGAGGCTTTGGGAGTGGGGGAAAACGGGCCTTCCGGAAGTGCTAGAAGTCCAGAAATGGGCCTGTTTCCAGCTTCCGGAGAGCCTCCGGAGCCTGGGGGAGACCATTTTCACCCTCCCAGAGGCCCGAGGGAAGCCTCCAGACTCTGGGTAAGGCAAAAAAAATGGCCCTCCCAGAAGTTGCAGTAGGCCACGCCCACCCAGCAACCGGGCAGCGAACCAGTTGCTGGGATTTTTGAATCCCATCCTTGGTTGGAAGGGACCTTGGAGGTCTTCTAGTCCAACCCCCTGCTCAGGAAATCTGCTATCCCACCGCACAGGAGGCCCTGTGCTTCAGACAAATGGTTGTCCAATCTCTTCTTTAAAAACTTCCAGGGTTGGAGCTCCCGCTCCTTCTGCAGGCAAGTTATTTGCAACCTCTGGAGACAAGTCTTGCTCTCAGGTGTTCAGGGAGAACACACAACCATGGAGAACAAAGCCAAGATCTAACGTGAGGCAGCACCTTGTGAGCCTCAAAAGGAAGACTTGGGAGGACAGGCAAAGAAAGTCAACCCTTTGGCAAGGAGGTGGTTGAAGGCGTTGAGTGAACCCCAAAAGAAGAACCTCTTATCGCGAAAAATTATAGCCAAAAAACCCAACACAATCCTAATTGCATTAATAGAGGGGTACAATCAAGATCAAGGGAAGGACTAATACCATTCTGTAAAGCCTTAGTAAGACCACACCTAGAGTACGGCGTTCAGTTTTGGTCTCACATTATAAAAAAAGATGTTCAGATTCTAGAAAAAGTGCAGAGAAGAGCAACCAGGATGAGGAGGGGACTGGAGACTAAAACCGATGAAGAACGGTTGCAGGAACTGGGCCTGGCTAGTCTGTTGAAGAGAAGGACCAGGGGAGACAGGAGAGCATCTTCCAATATTGGAGGGGCTGCCCCAGAGATGAAGGGGTCAAGCTGTTCTCCAAAGCCCCTGAAGGCCAGACAAGGAATTTTGGATGGAAGCTGATCAAGGAGAGATTCAATCTAGAAATAAGGAGAAACTTTCTGACAGGGAGAAACAATCAACTGATGGAATCAAAGTTTCCTTCTGTTTGGGAGCTTCATCCTTGGAGGCTTTGAAGAAGAGACCAGACTGCTGTTGGTCAGAAATGGTGTCGGGTCTCCTGCTTGGGTGGGTGTGTTGGACTAGATGACCTATAAGGTCCCTTCCAACTCTAATTATCTGTTGATATCTGAGGAGCTGCCCCAGAGAGGAAGGGGTCAAGCTAGTCTCCAAAGCACCGGAAGGCCAGACAAGGAAGAATGGATGGAAACTGGCCGAGGGGAGATTCAACCGGGAAATAAGGAGAAATTTTCCAACAGGGAGAACCACGAACCCCTGGAACAGAAGTTGCCTTCAGGAGTTGTGAGAGCTTCATCGCTTGAGACTTTCAAGAAGAGACTGGATTGCCTTCTCTCAGAAATGGTGTCAGGTCTCCTGCTTGGGCAGCGGGTTGGACTAGATGACCTATAGGGTCCCTTCCAACTCGGGTGTTCTATATTTAATGGAGCAGAAGTTGCCTTCGGAAGTGGTGGGAGCTTCCGCTTTTTAGAAGAGACTGGACTGCCCCCTGTCAGAAATGGTGTCAGGATCTCCTGCATGGGCTGAGGGGGCGGCGGGGGGGGGGGTGGACTAGATGACCTCNAAGGTCCCTTCCCAGGTTATTCCGTTGAACCTCGCCAGTCTCCAGAAGAAGCTCCTTGGGCCAAATCGCGGCGCCCCCCCCGCCCCCGTTCACACCACCCACTGAGCTTTTGACGGGCTTCTCCGAGGCCCCCAACCTGGGCCAGCCAAGGACCTGCATTCTTCACGTGTCGTCGAGTCTGCGGCCCCCTCGGCTGAGCGTCTCGTGCGGATGCAGCCCAAAGGCGGGCTTCGAGGCGAGGGGACAAAGAGGGGAGAAGCCCGGGGGTCCCGAGCCCGCCTGGCCCCGGAGCCCAGCAAGAGGGGGGCGCGGAGGGTGCGGCGCCCGTCCTCCGGAGGGAGAAGCGACTGGCCGGAGTCGGCAACCCCGCGGCCCCCGGAGCNGGGCGCGGAGGGTGCGGCGCCCGTCCCCCGGAGGGAGAAGCGACTGGCCGGAGTCGGCAACCCCGCGGCCCCCGGAGCGCCCTGGGCTCTTCCCCTCCAAGACCCCCCGACTCACCTTGGCCTCCGGGGGGCTTCTGCGCTTGGAAAGGCTTCATGGCACCGGCGGCCGAGCAGGAGAGCCGGGCAGGAGGCGGAGAGCGCGGCGCTGCCTTTGGCTGCTGTCACCGCCTAGAAAGGGAGGAGGAGGAGGAGGAAGGAAGGAAAAGAAAGAAGGAAAAAAAGGAGGAGGAGGAGGAGGGGGAGAAAGAGAGGGAGGGGGAGGAATAAAAAGAAAGGAGGAGCAGGAGGAGAAAGAAAGAGGAGAAGGAGGGGAGGAGGAAGAAGGAAAAGAAAGAAGGAAAAAGGGGAGGAAGAGGAGGAGGGGGGAGAAAGAGAGGGAGGGGGAGGAATAAAAAGAAAGGAGGAGCAGGAGGAGAAAGAAAGAGGAGAAGGAGGGGAGGAGGAGGAAGGAGGAGGAGGAAAAGAAAGGAGGGGGAAAGAAAGAAAGAGGAGGAAGAAGAGGAGAAGAAAAAGGAAGAAGGTGAAAGGGGGATGAGGAGGAAAAAGAAAGGAGGAGAGGGAGGTGGATGGAGTGTCCTCCCACCCTTCCCTTCCTCCAGCTAAGCGAGCCTTAGGACACCTGGGACCCTTTGCAGTCAATGTGCACCTCCACAACCTGGGCAGTTGTGAGGTTTCCACACAACCTGTAGGGCTTGGAGAAAATGGGACAGGGGGGGGGGTGTTTAGAGAGGANGGGGGGGGGGGGGGGGTTTAGAGAGGAGGAGCTTGGAGGGTTCAGCCTTTTGTGTGAACCCCTAAAACGCATCCTGGGAACGCCTCCTTCCCCCCGAAAGAGAAACTGGCTCCATTCATTGAGAAGCAAGAAACGCTGGAGGGTTTTCTCCATTCGGAGGAGCTGATGGGCCAGCAGGGTGGAGGAATCTTGAGTGAGTGTCAACTCCAGAAGCGGGTTAAACATTTTCGGTGAACGGGCGGCGGGTGAAGCGTGCTTGAAAAACCTTCTGCTACCTGTCATGCCCATTCTCCGTCATCCAACCAGGGCGTGGTTGTCCCAAAGGTGCCTGTTCCAAAAGGCAGCTGGACTTCCTGGTGGTTTTTCCCCTTGAAAAGCTTTTGCTTCTCATCCGAGGAGCTTCTTCAGTTCTTCACTACTTCCCTAGAACTGAAGAAGCCTCTCAGATGAGAAGCAAAACCTTTTCAAGGGGAAAAAAAGAAGAAACCCCAAGAGAATCCAGTTGCCATTTTTTTGGGGGGGGGGGGCAGAGCAGGGTAACCCCCTTTGGGACTCCTATATCCAAGGTCTCCAAACTTGGCAACTTTAAGACTTGGGGTCTTCAACTCCCAGAATTCTCCAGCCAGCGTAGTTTACCCTCTTGTAATCCCTTCCTCTGCAATCTCTCTCCGCTTTGGGAGATTAAGAGAGAAGAAAAAAGGCAGGCCGAGGTGGCTGAGGAATTCTGGGAGTTGAAGTCCACAAGTCTTAAAAGTGGCCAGGTTTGGGGACCCCTGTCCTCCGATGATCCCTTGCAGCACTCTGGAGGAATCCGGCCGGTTTAATCAAGTGGGACTGCATTAGAAACCCAGTGGATCCTTCAGCCAGCAGGATTTGTCCTTTGGAGGATGGCATTCAGAAGAAACATTTCCCTACGGGTTTACTCTTAGCAGCCTCCCCCACCATGTGCTCCTGCCTCGAACCCATGGTCGGAGTTCTTCCATGCCCTGTCGTGTCCAGTTCGGATCAAAACCGATAAAAGTCCAGCTTCGGGAGCCAGTCTGTTTGGTTAGATCCTCAACGGTTGGCCAACCCCTTCCAACAAAAGGCATCTGACTTGATCCCCAGCCTGGGGCATCGGCAACCCAACTGGAGGGGAAGGTCCGGAATTAATGGAGTAATTGCAGGAAGGTCAAGTCGTGATTTATTGTCAACGTTAATATATTTTCTAGTTTTTTTCTCTCTCTCTCCTACCTTCCTTTCTCCTCCTTTCTTTCTCCTTCTTTCTCCTTTTTCTCCTCCTCCTCTCCTCCTCTCCTCTTCTTTCTCTTCTTCTCCTTCTCCTCTTCTCCTCCTCTTCTCCTTCTCCTCCTCTTCTCCTCCTCCTCTTTTCCTTCTCTCCTCCTCCTCCTTCTTTTCTTCTCCTCCTCTTCTTCCTCCTCCTCTTCCTCCTCTTCTCCTTTTCCTCTCCTCCTCCTCTCCTCCTCCTCCTCCTCCCCCTTTTCTTCTCCTCTCCTCCTCCTCCTCCTCCCCCCCTCGTCCTGGTCCTCCTCCTTTCTCCTCCTCCTCCCCTTGTCCTTCTTCTCCTCCATCTCTCTCATTTTCAAGCCAGGATTTTAGTTAATGCTCCGTTCGGATGCAAAGCTGTAATTAGGTCTTCCAAAAAACAGAGTTTCCCCACTCAAAAAAGAAGAAAAAAAAAACCCAGAAAAGTTGCTTCCATTCAAAGAAGCAATTGCATCCAACTGCAAGTCAAGCCAGAAGGACTATTTATTCTGGATTTCAGAAAAAGGGAGAAACGTGGTGGTGTTTTGTTTTGTGTTCTTCTTCTTCTTCTTCTTCTTCTTCTTCTTCTTCTTCTTCTTCTCCTTCTCCTTCTCCTTCTCCTTCTTCTTCTTCTTCTTCCTCTTCTTCCGGGGAAGTCAGGCATCCCCACCCTGTAAGGAAAAAGAATGTCTTCCTGTCCACCTATTTCTCCTTGCACAAACTTTACACCTCCCTGGGCCTGAGCAAGTAGGTGGGGAAAAACTCAGGTAAACAAAATCTGTTGCAAAAAAATGTGCAGTTCCCCTCCCCACCCCCCAGCTTGGAGGTGACACATCCGTCCTTGAGTGGAACAAAAGGAGGCACTGATAACATTTTTGCTGCCACCTTATCTTGGTGTTGTGGTCTGTGGGAACGGCCTTGGGAGGCTGAAGGGAGAGCCTGTAATGGATTGTGCAAGATAGATCTCAGCCCAAGAATGGGGGAGAGCGGGGTGGTGGTGGTGGTGGCGGCTTTCGGAGAAGATACTCCCTAGTTCTCCATAGAGTAAGGAAAGAAAAAGTGAGGAGAAAGGCAGGAAGTTCCCCAAGGTTCCTTCAATGCAACCTTGCAACAAAGATGGAGGGAGTTTTCTGGTTGGGCTTCTTGACTTGGCAACTTTGGAGGGTGACCACTTGATGGACGGGTGTTGGCCCTCCCTCTAGTTTTTACAATGCACAGGGAGCATTAAAGAAGATGACAGATGGATTCTCCAGTTTCCCTTCCCTCTTCCTTTCACTTTTGCCTTCTCTCCCCTTCCCCTTTCTCCTTCCCTTCCCTTCCCATTCCCTTTCTTCTTCCCTTCTCTCCTTCTCTCCCCTCTTCCTTTCTCCTTTTCCTTTCCTTCTCGCTTCCTTCCCTTTTCTCCTTCCCCTTCCATCCCTTCCCTCTTCCTTTCCCATTCCTTTCTTTCTTCCCTTCTCTCCTCCCTTTCTCCTTCTCATCCCTCTTCCTTTCTCATTTTCCTTCTTCCCTCCCCTCTTCCTTTTCTCCTTCCCTTCCCCTTCCATCCTTTCCCTCTTCCTTTCTCCTTCCCTTCTTTTTTTTCTTCCTTTCCTCTTCTTCCCTTGTCTTACTTCCTTTCTCCTTTTCCTTCTCCTTTTCTCTTCCCTTTCTCCTTTCATCTTCTCCTTCCCTTCCCCTCTTTCCTTCCCATCCCTTCCTTCTTTTCTCTTTCCTCTTCTTCCCTTCGCTTACTTCTTCCTCTCCTTTTCTCCTTCCCATTTATCTTCCTTTCTCCTTCTTCTTCCTTTCTCCTTCCCTTCCCCTCTCTTCCTTCTTCCTTTCCCTTTCCCATCCCTTCCTCCTTTGGCCTTCTCCCTTCCCTTCTCCTTCCTTTCCCCTCGCCTTAGAAGGCTTCTAAGATCCAACCCCATGTTCTATGTTCTCTCCCAGCACTTAAGTCAGGTAGACTCTACTACCAGGTACCGGTCTATTTTTTTTTCATGCAGAGCTTCACCCTTTTCACCTAGAACTTCACATAACGTGTCCCATTCTATTTTTCCACAGAGAACTATGTGTCCATGTTGTTAGAACAACCTCATGGATACCTTTACTGAAGATGGAGGTAGAACAATGGTTATTTTGTACATTTTCCTCCCCCTACAGGTAGTCAATTTGAGGATCTCATTATGCTTGATGGAGTTACAAATTATATTTTTAGCTGAGGGGTCCTTGGTGCTCTCTAAGCTGGTTTTTTTCTTGCAAACGTTTCATTATCCAAACCAGGTAACATATTTTTAGCATTCTGGAGATACTTTTCACCGAAGAAGTCATGTTCCCTCTGGTGGAGAAATAAAGCAGGTGAACACATCTGCAGAAGGTGGCTTTAACCTTCAGTATTTCTTATCATTCAGCCCTGGACAATTCCCTCCTTCCAACCTTTGAAGCATCTCTCACATTTAAAGAGTCTCCAGTTATGAGTGGGGCACCTTTAAATGTCTCAGTGGAAGTGGGAAGTTAGTAATCTACCAAATCTTTATTATGGGTCATAGAACCAACATTTTATATATATGTACTAATTCGATACCCGTGTTTCACTACGAAACTATGAGGCCAGGCTTAGTTTTTGGGGAGGAAAATAAGAGGGGGAATAATTCTGCCTCTGCCTACCAGCATCCATCAGTATTCATATGGCTAGAGTCCTGTCAGTGTGAGAGTTGAGGGCTGTTTGGAAACCGAAACAGTATTTGCTGTGTGATCAAGGAGACAGCAAGGAGCCTGGGCGTGGCTTAGCTCAACTGTTCTGTACTAAAGCCGCTTGCTTCTGTGAAACTAAGGCTGAAATTGAAACTCCTTTGCTTGTTTTGCATTTGGAAGAGATTTCTTTCCAGGTGGGGAGAGGGAGTAGAACTCCTTAGCGTCAGAGCGTGTTAATAATAATAATATCAGAAATACTTAATGCTCTGATGGTCATTTCAAAAAATTCTGCCTTAGTGAGCCCCGAGAAGCCAAGAGGAACATAGGTGCCAAATTTCGAGTTTGTAGGCTTTATGATTCTGGAGATTTTGTGATGATGCGTGAGGGGTATTTTGCTTTTATACAGATAGATATATAGGTTGTAAAATGGGGCTAAATTCACTTCGCAACTGTCTTGCTTAGCAATGGAAATGCTGGGCTCATAGGTTGAGCAGCACCTGTGTATTAAAACAGATCAAATTGGTTACTGTTATTCTGAGTACTTTGACTGTAATGCAGTGGTAGATTTTAAAATATGATCCTGTTTTATATTCGGCTGGTATAAACATCCAACGCCAGCAGCAAGTGTACAAAATAATTTATTACAGCATTACATTGTTGAACTTTTTACAGGAAAGTTTTCATCCAACTAGCGCTCCTAAGTGAATGATGAAGGAGATCTGTCTTCATGACGTCTTGGTAAAACTTCTCTTTGTAAATTTTGCATAGGACCATCTTAAATATTTACATTATTCAAAAAATGTTGAAAACAAACTGGCTCCATTGTGGGTTTTTTTTAAACAAAGGTGTTTTTTTTTTATACAAGCCACAGTGAATTTTCTTTTTACATTTTCAGGAATAGTTATTTTTGTCCTGAAAAAAAAAGGGGGGGGGACATTTAAAGCAGAATCAAAATGTTGATATGTTATACGTGAAGTGCAGGTACATCAACTTATAAAAATTAAACAGGGGAATAAAGGATGAAATGCAATGTATAATTAAACAAAGATGTGCTTTAAAGAAAAAATAACCTTATTTAATGTTAACAGCTTCACAGCATGTGATAGAACACTATTTTTCCCCCTACTATTGGTTTTCTGATTCATTTCTCGAACATTTTAATGTAGCTCACCATTATTATTATTATGACTGCATTCTCCATTAATTTCCTCCCTTCTGTTTTGGAAGTGAAATGTTTTTAAAATTCCTAAGTAATAAAAACGGTAACTTAATCGTCATAATGGCAACTTAATAGTATTAAGGGTTTAATGGATCGTTGAAAAGAATCATTAGGAACCAAAATAATTTACAAGTTTTAAAAACGACCTTCTCCACTTTATAAATCACTCATCTCTCCGATGAATCAGAATTTCCATACAATACTAGGAAACTGACAAAACTAGCCCGGTACCCATCAGGAGCCATGCTTTGAAAGAAATGAAAAATAATATGTGTAGCTCAGGGTTGTAATGACGGAGTCCTTGGTGCTGTCTGAGCTTGGTGGTTTTCTTGCAGACGTTTCGTGACCCAACTAGGTCATGTCATCAGTGCCAGAAGGGAGTGGGGCTTGTGGAAAGGAGGAGGAGGAGGACGACTGTGGAGTCCTCAGTGCTCTCTGAGCTTGATGGTTTTCTTGCAGACGTTTCATGACCCAACTAGATAATGTCATCAGTGCCAGACGGGAGCGGGGTTTTTGCCCTGTGTTTGTTACCTAGTTGGGCAAGGAAACAATCCAGCTCAGGGAGCACCAAGGACCTCCATGGAAACATAAAACCGATGAAAAACACGTGTGGAGGATATATTTATCCTGGTTTGTTAATGTTCACAGGCAGGACTCTCCGTGGATGGCGAGAGAGTCAAGATGGCGGCCTCTTCTCAGATTCTCCAATCCAACACATTTTGGAAGAAATGATCTTATTTATTGACATATTCAATGGAATTTATGGGTCGTCGATTCAAAATAGAAAGATTTATAGCTGTACAAAGTATAAACAGGGCCAGTATTATGCAAAAAAAAAAAAAAAAGCTGTTAATATTGGCAGCTCTTCCTGAGGGGAAAAAAGGAGCAGATTTGCCTCCAGTTTCCCAGATTGGACAGCTGAGTAGGTTCCAAAGAGATCTGGCTGGAAGATCCCAAAAGATCCCTTGGAGGAGCAAGTCCCGCCTTCTGCTTCAAATCTCATTGGTCAGCACTTCATGATTGATGGCCATGTGGTTCATGGGGGCAAAGCAACTGTCCTGGTCGCTGCTGGGAGACATGAAGGCTGTCGCTAAAGGGAACATTTTGTGGCACGCGGTCCGATACGCCTCACTCTGGCTGTGGCATTCGCCAAAGGTGCCATCACGCAAGAAATCCAACACCGTCGTTAAAATCTGCAGATTGAACACATGAGCCAACGTGTCAGAAGCAGAATTCCTCCTCGGGTTCAGGACAGTTTAAGTCCGACAGTTTGTTTAGTGACCGTCCAAAGTCACCGCAGCACTGAAAGAAATGACTTAGGACCGTTTTTCACACTTAACGACTGTGATAAAAATTCAGAAGCTTGGCAACTGACTTGTCATGACTAACTTGACAAGTTAGTAATGATTCACTTAACAACCGTGACAAGAAAGGTTGCAAAATGGGGGGACGGGAACTCACTCAACAAATGTCTCACTTAGTAACACAAATGTCGGCCTCCGTTGCGGTTGTAAGTCGAGGATGACCTGTATCTATGAAGGGAATTGTAAGATCCAAAATGGAAACTGTCTAAACAGAGATATAGATTATTTGTCAATTGTTTTTTCTTTCTTCAGCTTTGTGAGAAGAAAATGCCGAGGGAAAAATATGACAAAAAAAGGCATGGTCATAAGTCAAGGACTACCTTGTAGAGGAGATGACCAGGCTGAGCCTGAGGGAGGGGTCAAATACGTCATAAGTCATGAATCTTTGCATGGCTGCAAGAGATCTAACTCCAGCCCACCTTGAATTCCTTTCTTGTCTCCCGCTCATTTTCCTTTGACTGTTAGTTGGCCAGTTTCTTGTAGAGAGCTTGAGCTTGCAATCAGTCTTTACACTCATACTAGCAGGGTACCCGTGCTTTGCTACAAAACTATGTGATTTGGGGGCGGAAAATAAGCGGGAAAAATGTGCCTCTGCCTACCAGCATCCAGCGGTATTCATCCGGCTAGCATCCTGTCAATGTGTGAGGGCTATTTGTAAACTGAAACAGTATTTGCTGTGTGAACAAGGAGACAGCAAGGAGCCTGAGCGTGGCTTAGCTCAACTGTTCTGTACTAAAGCTGCTTGGTACTCTGAAACTGAACCTCCTCTCCATTTGTGTTTTGCATTGGGAAGAGATTTCTTTTCAGGTGCGGAGGTGGAGTAGAACTCCTTAGCATCAGAGCGTGTTAATAATAATAATATCAGAAATACTAATGCTCTGATGGTCATTTCAAAAAATCCTTTCTTAGTGAGCACCTAGAAGCCAAGAGGAACAGACATGCCAAATTTCAAGTTTGTAGGCTTTACAGTTCTAGGGATTTTGTGATGATGCATGAGTGGTATTTCACTTTTATATAAATAGATTTGATCTGCCTGGATCTCATTTTCCTGGTCCCTGAGATTTACTTTTCATCTATAAAATTATCCTGGACACGGAAGCTTGTCCCTACCACCTGAGAGGCCCTTCCTCCAATCATCAAACATGCATTAAAAGGATGTGCTCTTTGGGATCTCCAAACGATGAAAAAAAAAGTTATTTTTACCTTCACGTTTCTGTCCCTCATGGCTTCGTCGAGTCTAGTAGCAATAGCGATTGCCTTCTCTTGCCTTGAATTATCCAGCAAATACATCATTTTGGCACCTCCAAGAGGAAAAATAAAAGCAGCTTATTAAAAGAAAAAGATGTTAAGTTTTACATGAAGAAAAACCCAGGTTTTTTTAGCTGCCGCTGAAGCCCATTATACTTTATATTAATCCATTTGAAACAATCACGCAGAGGAGTATATTAAGATTTTTAAAAATGGAAGACGTTCCATCTTATCTATTCTGCATTACAGGAATATATTTATTTGCCAGATGCTATTATCACCGTTCTGAAATAGGAGCGTCAGATATTTTTATTACGTGGAAAACGATCTCCCCTCTGATGGCATTATTGATCGATCTGTTCATCTTCTTTTAATGACCCCATAATCCCTTGCAGGGTGTGAGGGGTGGAGTCTGGGCAACTCAATGGAACTAGATGAGTGTTTTACTGGCCGGATGCCCTTCCTGTCAGCAGGGCAGAGTTTTGTTCAGCAGATATATTCTCATCGTGCCCAGAGAAGAGAAATATCTGCCTCTACCTGGGATTCAAACTCACAGCTTCCTGATTATGAACCTTTAGGCCACCACACCATTCATATTATTGACCAAACTTTTTTTTGTATTTTTTTTAACAACAAAACATAAACAAGCATAAACATAAAACAACAAATAAAACCTTCTTTCAACTGTACAGTGTGTTGGGTTGGTGTATATTTCTTGTGCATAATATCTATAGTCTTTTCCTCTTAGATTTAAGTTTACATTCAAATTATATTAATCAACTTTCTATGTCATGTTATATTAGGATTACATCATCATTAGACTTTAATTTCAAATCTGCATTGTCACTTTAGAGCAAATCTCAATTCTTACTGATTTTAATTCATGTTATAATCCATTTCATAATAATCAATTATAACACATCATTGCTATTGTATTATACTTCAATTTCCTACTTTTCTATCTTGCCATTGATAAAATAAACCCCAAATATTATAATATTCTTTCTCTTCTTGCTCTCTAATTGCTAATGCTAATCTATTCATCTCTGCACATTCCATTATTTTCTATTGGAATTTTCTCATTTTTCCAATATTTTATTGACCGAACTTTTGAGGTTACTAAATTAAAAGCCAGTCACAAAAACATAATTTTTCTTTTCTCTCTCTCTCTTTGAATTCATCCAGAAATCATGTAACTTAAATCAAAAGATAATCGAACTTTTTTATCACTCAGTCTAGGCTTGTGACCCTGAATTTTACAATAGATAGTCCTCGACTTACATTTTGTTTAATGACTGTTTAAAGTTAAAAAAAAATGACTTACAACCGTTTTTCACACTTACAACCGTTGCAGCATAAAATAGGGCAAAATTCACTTAACAAATGTCTCACTTAGCAACATCAATTTTGGGGTCAATTGTGGCCGTTAAGTCAATTAAATGGAAATGAATTTGCAAAATTTGCTTCATAATTTGAGCATGTAATTTTGTGTTGTTGTTCCTGTACTCTTGCACACAATTTATGAAATGTAGGTTTGTGAACAAATCGGTGTTTAGACACACCTGCCCACAGTCCATACCTGACAGCAGGTGCCGTATGGAGATAGAATTACGTTTGAGAAATTCTTCGTTGAAACTTTCCAAATCCTTGCTAATAAAAATCTTCTCCATTTCTTGCGTAAGAACCTTGTTCACAATTTCTGGCAAATTACTGTGATTTGACACTAGGAATATAAAGGACAACTTTAATCAGATGTGCTCTTTGATTTTATTTTTGGAAAACTCAGCAGAATTTTACGGCAAGGGGACAATTTTATTTTGCACTCACCACACTTGGAAAATTTAATCAAACATTCATGTAGCCAAGGGTTGTTATCACCAATAGCAAAAGCCCTTTTAATGGATTGCAGCATTAGCAGGAACTTTCCTGGATGAAACAGGAAAAAAGAAATTGCAATTTTATTATTTTAAATAAGGCTAGGCAATTGATATCAATCCCCCATGGGAAAGGGCTTACAACAGGAAAGCAGATCCGGGTTGGTCAGTACAGGCAGTTGTCAATGTATAATAGTTCTCTAGACAATGTTCAAAGTTACAACGGCACTGAAAAAAAGTGATTTATGGCCATTTTTCACACTTATAACCACTGCAGTATTCCCAAGGTCAAATGATGAAAATTCAGACAATTGGCTAATTAAAAAAATGAAGGGTTTTTTTTAATACTTAAAAAATACTATGATCTATGTAATCTATATAGTCCAGTTCAGCAAGCAGATAGATAGACAGTCAGACAGATAGATAAATGATACAAGAGGGATACATAGATGATAGGTAGATAGAGATATAGATGGATGATAGATAGAGGTAGATGATATAGAATATAGATAGATATAGTAGATGATAGAATATAAATAGAAAATAGATAGAATATAAATAGATAAAATATAGATAGAAGATAGATATAGAATATAGATAGATATAGTGGATAGATGATATAGATGATAGAATATAGATATAGTAGACAGATGATAGAATATAAATAGAAGATAGATAGGTAGATAGATAGATAGATGATAGAAAATAGATAGATGGAAGATAGAGATAGATAGACAGATTAATAATAGAAGATGGATAGATAATGATGGAGTATAAATATAGATGATAAATAGATGATATATATAGAATACAGATAAAAATAATATAGATGGATAGAATATAGAGAGAAGGTAGGTAGGTAGGCAGATAGATATGCAGGCCTGCTTGTTGAACAAGACTGTATAAATTACAGAAGATTATAGAAATACTGCACATTACATGGCAACCAAGCATCTTTCTTCAGGATTAATACACTTATGCAGGGAACAAAACATATCTGACTATTATAGCGTTATCTAAAATAGATGTCTTTAAACTGATCTAAAACTTCCACCTGTATTCTGTACAGATAATTTCAGTTCCTAAAAAATTAAACGCACGTTTGGAATGTACAATTGGGAGGTGCATATATCCACTTTACAAAATCATCTCCCAGTCGTTTGTTACAACTGCACGTATTTTACCTTTCCTGAAATATATTTCAAAGGCTAGCAGATGGGTGTCTATGTTGTCGGCTGCGAGATTCTTCAGTGGTATAAGGAACTTAATCGCCTCTTCCAACGGATTTTCCACCTGTCCCAACAACAGAGAAAACCAAGTAGGTTACAAACCAGAGCACATGAGAAGAATTTCAAAGGGTACCCTTGTCATAATTTGCTGAGAGAGGGTTTGTACTTTCCCCCTTTTTTGTAACGTCTGAGTAGCATTACTCCTAGGGTAGAGAGAGGTCAAAGAGTGTGTGTATATATATTTGTTTTCGTAGATTTTCACAGGTACAGGTATGCAGGTCTTGGTACGTTCGGGTTTTTTCCCGTGTAAGATTGACAGCATCTTGCCAACGTTTCAATGAGGTCCCACTCACCATCTTCAGGCTGGTGCTTTTGGCTTCGTGCTTGTACCTCGCACAAGCACGAAGCCGAAAGCACCAGCCTAAAGATGGCGAGTGGGACCTCATCGAAACGTTGGCAAGATGTATTTTCCCACATCTTAATATTTGTGCTTTTATTATAGCGACATTTCGGCAGAATCTCATCTGCCATCCTCAGGCTTGTGTATTGGGTTCTATTTAATCTTGTGTGTCAGGCTGAGCAGCCAAAACATCGCAGTAATAAAAAACACAAATAGTAAGACGTGGGAAAATACCCAAAGAAACCTAAATACCATACATGCATACATGCATATTGAGGAACTTGGAATTAATAACTTATTATAGAAATATTAAATATATATATAAAATAACAATTAGAATAAGGATCAACAATCTAATTGGAATAGATATGAAAATAAGATCTTAAGATAGGATTATTAATCAAGATATGTAAGTGTCTATGGAAGATATAAGAAATTAATATGTAATGTGGGGAAGAAAATATCAAGTGGAATCTGGTAAGAGAATGTGTGTGTGTGTCTGTGTGTGTTTATAGTAAATGATAATACTCTTAATGGATTACATAATTTGTTACTTATTTGTAGAAGGTAATAAAGTATATGAGTATAGCAAATATGATTATAGTTATTTGTTTATATAATTGGCTAAATGAAAATAAGATGGAAAATATAATTTGTGTAAATGTGATGAAGTTAGAAGGAAGGGTGTGCATGAAATATATAGATATACATAGTGCCTAAAGCAATATTATAAAGGGGATAAAATAATGGACAACTTCAATTAAGATAAATTTATGAATAACTAATGGAATGATATGATTTGATAAATCTGACAAAAATAAGAATATATAGTAAATGTATATAGAGAATGATTACAAATATAGAGAATGATATAAAGTAATGTATGAGCATATAAAAAGAAAAATTGGTAACATAATAGGTAATTAATTTAAATTAGAAAAGAAAGCTGCATTTGTGATTATGATCATGTTTGATTTATAATATAAAAAGCCTGGAACTGCACTGTCCACTTAAATATGTATTTAAAGAAATAAAAATAAAAAAACTATTTTCAAAAAATAAATAGAAGATAACGACGTTCAACTTCTTGCTTCTAATCTACAGATAGGCCTCGACTTACAAAAGTTCATTTAGTGTCAAAAGTTACAATGGCACTAAAAAAAGAGAGAAATCCTGCCCTAGGATCGAACTCACAGCCTCCTGATTGTGAGGCGAGAGCTCCACCTCTAGGCCGCTGCACCACTCAACTTCGGTCACTAAATGAATGCTGAGTAATTAGTTTTTACTGATTAAGATTGATCCCCTGCCTCCCCTGCAGGAGAGACGGCGCAGGACGAGCAATCTCACTGGCTTAGACTTAGGCAAAAGTGGAAGCTTTTTTTTTACCCTTTCCAGTTTCTCAGGAACTAATTCTTCCTTCGGGCCGCTGGTCTCCTCTTCTTCTTCGTCTCGTTTCTTCTTCTGACTCTTCTGCTGCCGCTCTCGTTCTGCGTGTTTCTTCTCCTCCTCCAGCTTTGCTTTCTTCTGCGCCCGCCGTTGCTTGCTGAGCATTTTCTTCAGTTCTTTGGCGGAAAGGTTTTCTGTAGAAAACAGTTTTTTTTTTAAAAAAAATGGTTTATCGTTTTGACATAGACTGCTATGTACGTAGGACGTACAACCACAATTGAGCCTCGGCGTATGATAACAATGAAGCCCAACCTTTCTGTTGTTAATTGAGACATTTGTTCAGTGAGTTTTACCTGGTTTTATGACCATTCTGGTCACGTTTGTTAAGTGAATCAGGTCAACCTGTAAAACATTCCTCTGCCTCTCATGCCCCTTCGGAGTCTGAATCTGAGGAGGAAGACGAACAGCTGACAGGGAGCAGAAGTATGGCTCCTTTGGCTGTGGAGGAAACTGGGGAAGGGCAAAGTCTGGCTGGTCAGAGTAGGGAAAAGGGAGAACAAGGGAGAGGGGGTTCAGAGGAAGACCCAGGCTCACCCCTTCTTTATCCTAGGGCACGCAGGGAGGAACGGAGAAGAGACCAACATCGGTTGGGCAGCTTACGGGGGAGGAAAGGGCCCTGATTCCCTTCATTAGGCACACCTGGGAAGAGAGTTTAAGGCACACCTGGGAAGAGAGTTTAAAACAGATGCAAGCTGAGTACGGCAGTTTTTGAGAGCTAATGTGAGTTTATTTTATGTTGACTTTGGTTATCTGTGTTCCTGGCATCGTCCCAACTGTGTTGAAAGCCGTGCCTTTCACGTCTGGAATCCTTGCTCCTGCCCTGCCAAACTAATGACTTCAGTTTGGCTTGTTTGGACTTCAAGTTATAGTTTGTGTTTACCCTGTTTTGGACTTGATTCTCTGCAGTCAAAGGCTGTTCCTGGGAGAGTTTTTCTCCAGCCCAGAAGGTAACCAGGACATTGGGGGAAAAGTTGGAGATAATAAAGGGACTCTTATTATCTGACTGTGTTGCCTTTATGCCACGCCCCTTTGGGTCATCACAATGCCTCTCTCCAAGTTGCCATAAGAAAGGCGGCGGGGGGACGGGACCCTGAAGGAGAATATGGCAAATGAACTTAGAAGCATATTCCAAGCTTATCTCATAAAGATTGTAACTCAGTCAACCGAGTATTCTGGGCTCGAAAATCCTCTATTGGAGAATGTGACTGATGACACCCAGGCCATGAACGTGTTTCTTTAGACAATCTGAATTATGATACACCCAGAGGGGTGGGAGGGAAACAGGGTCATAGGTGATCGTAAATTACGTATCTCAGAGTCGGCTTCATACAGATCATGCCAGCATGTCGCTCCTAATAAATCCTTTGAAGTTTTTTTTTTTAAAGTTTGGCTCGAGGATCATTATTTAATTTAGGGCGATCGCTGGAACCCTGACAAATCACTGCAGTGGGTAAGTTAGCAGCACGGTTGTGGTTCTGTCTTCCCTATTGACTCTGCTGGTCAGAAGGTCGCAAAAGGGAATCACATGACCCTGGGAAACCACTGCAACCATCATAAGTACATGCCAGTTGCCAAGCCGCTGAATTTTGCTCATGTTTGCATGAGGACGCCACAACAGCTGTTAAGTGTGAAAAGCAACTTTTCACAAGCAACTTTTCTCAGTGCTGTTGTTAATTTCGAACAATCATGAAATGATCTATTGCAGTATGCCATATGGTAGGCTTATCTCTGCCACCTGCCAGCAGTTCAATCCTGACTGGCTCAAGGTTGACTCAGCCTTCCGTCTTTCTGAGGTCAGTAAAATGAGGACCCAAATTGTTGAGGGCAAATATGCTGACTTTAGAGAGGGCTGTAAAAGCACTATGAGACGCTATATAAGTCTAAGTGCTACTGCAAGTAAAGAGCTACCTGGACTCTAATTACTGATAAAGGAGAATATTTGTAACTCTGGGTTGAACTGTGGGGTCCTTGGTGTTCTCTGAGCTTGCTTGTTTTCTTGCAGACCTTTCATGACCCAACTAGGTAATAGCATCAATGCTAGAAGGAAGTGGGATTTGCAGAGAAGAGGAAGAGGGTAAAGGAGGAGGAGGAGGAGGAGGAGGAGGAGCAGGAGGAGGAGGAGGACGACGACTGTGGAGTCCTTGGTGCTCTCTGAGTTTGGTATTTTTCTTGCAGATGTTTCGTTACCCAATTAAGTAACATATTCAGTGTTAGAAGGGAGTGGGGTTTTGGAGAAGAGGAGGAGGAGGAAGAAGAGGAGGATCAGGGGGGAGCAGGGAGGGAAACTGTGGGGTCTTTGGTGCTCTCTGAACTTTGTATTTTCCTTGCAGACGTTTCATTATCAAACTAGCTAACTGCATCAGTGCATTGATAAGGTTACCTGGTTTGGGTAATGAAACATCTGCAAGAAACCGGCCAAGCTCAGAGATACTCTGATTATTCCCGGGACGCTCTTTGCCCTCTAAAAGACCAAATCTAAAAGCACAATTATCTATTCCTGCACCAAGCTGAAACTCTTTTAAATTCAAAACAAAGCGAACGATGAGTTTGAAATTCTTAAGAGCAAACCAGCTTGACTTCCGGAATTCCCCCTTTGGGAAGTGAATTCAAATCCTGTTTGGAGGAAGCTCAAATACCTGAGTTCACTTCTTGCTCTTTGTTCTCGCTGGCCAGGGGGTTATCATGCAGCTTCAAGTAAATTTCAATGGCTGATCGTGCCGCCTTGAAATAAAAGGCGTGTTTTCTCAGCACGTCTTCCAACCTCAAGAGGTCGACGTAGGCACGCAAGGTCATCTTCCTCATGCAATAGGTATGGAAGTCAAACTGGTCATCGGTGATCTCAAAGAAGTGCTGAAATAGAGAACACAGGATAACCGAGTGGGAAGGGGCCTTTGAGATCTTCGAGTCCAACCCCCTGCTAAGAATAAAATAGAATAGAATAGGAATAGAATAGAATATTGGAATGGAGTGGAGTAGAGTGGAACAGAATAGAAGGAAGAAGGAAGGAAGGAGAATAGAATAGAATAGAATTTAAATGGAATGGAACAGAATGGAAAGGAACAGAATAGAATAGAATATTGGAATGGAATGGAATAGAATATTAGAATAGAATAGAATAGAATAGAATAGAATAGAATAAAAAAAGAAAGAAAGAAAGAAAGAAAGAAAGAAAGAAAGAAAGAAAGAAAGAAAGAAAGAAGGAAGAGGGAAGGAAGGAGAATAGAATTTAAATGGAATGGAATAGAACAGAACAGAATATTGTAATGAAGAATAGAATAGAATAGAATAGAATAGAGCTGGAAGGGACCTTGGAGGTCTTCTAGTCCAACCCCCTTCTAATACTAGTTGAGCTGACCACACGGTGATAGTGTCTGATTCTTTTTCCTTTCTATTTGGGTTTTGTTTTTGTGGCAGGGATCCTTATAAATTCAGGATCCTTTTCTTCTAGATCCTCTTTGAGTGGTGAGTAATCGAACACACGTCCATTAGGGTATGTGGTATAATCAGAAGGAGAAAAAAATCCAACCTTTTATCAACTTACCCTCTCAATTTCATGGCACTGCTTCAATGCTTCCCCGTATTTTCCTAATCTTTGAAAAGCAAGGGCACATTCCGTCTGAAACCACATACACTGCATTTCATTGAGATTCTCCGTGGCAGAAGTCCCTTCCTGGAAAATGAGAAAAGTGTTTTAGAAATAGTCTTAATTTTATTTATCATCTTCTTTTAATGACCCCCAGAATCCCTTGCAGGGTGGAATCTGGGCATCTGAATGGAGTTAGCAGAGTGTTTATTTGCCGGATGCCCTTCCCGTCACCAATGCAAAGTTTTGTTCAGCAGATTTATTATCCTTGTGCCCAGAGAGAGAAATATTTGCCTCTATCTAGGATTGAACTTGCAGTCTCCTGATTGTGAGGGAGAGCTTCACCTCAAGGCCACCACACCATTCTTAATTCTTTTTAAGATATCCTGTAAAAAATACTTCTGTCAACTTGTGCTCCAATAACGTCGTGATCATCCTTATAGTTACAACTAGGTGTGGGATGCTACTGGTTCTGCCCAGCTCTATAGAACCGGTAGCTCTGAAGAGCAGCAGACACAGAACCGGTTGTGTGTCTGCTGCTGTTTGGCCCACCCACCTGCCCGGGCTCTTACCTGTCCTTTATTTCCTGTTTTTTCAACCTCAGTTACTTTGCATGGCACAGCTGAGGTTGAAAAAGCAGGAAAAAAGTGGCTTTTCAAACGCTGTGCACTCACACGCAGCTGTCCAGGCACCACAGCTTAAGGTTTTTTACATGTGTGCACAGTGTGCATTAGGTGCGCGAACCATGCAGGCTCACACAAAACGTAGTCAGCGAACCAGCAGTAACATCAGTTGAATTCCCACCCCTGGTTACAACTCTGTCCATTTTCTAACTTAACAATTGCAGTGATCCACTCAACTGTAGCAAGAAAGGTCGTAAAATGGAGCAAAAGTCACTTAACAACGGTCTTGCTTAACAACAGAAATTTTAGGTTCAATTGTGGTCGTAAGGCGAGGACTACCTGTATTTACAATGCTGTCCGTTTTCTTACGGGAGAGTCTTGGAGATACTTAATATTCTGCAAATTATATAATGATACATTTTTCTGCTTTTTACAAACCACACAGATTATACATCTCACTAGATAATGGTCCATCTATGCCAGAGGTGGAATTCAGCAGGTTCTGACCAGTTCTGGAGAACCGGTAGCGGAAATTTTGAGTAGTTTGGAGAACCAGTAGTGGAAATTTTGAGTAATTGAGAATACCACCTTCTGACTGGCCTCGCCCCTATCTATTCTCCACCTCCTGAGTCCCAGCTGATTGGCTGGATCTTCTTTTGTTTCCCTGCATAGGAGAATGGAGCTGGAAAGCAGGTTAGTGGGTGGGGAGGGAAATGGAAATTTTATAGTATCCTTCCCCTGCCATGCACACCAAGCCATGCCCTCAGAACAAGTAGTAAAAAAAATTGAATCCCACCACTGTTCTACACCACTTATCCCCAAATGTGAGGTTTTAAGCTTAGAAAACCAAAGATAACCAATTCCTTTCACAAGGAATTGAACAAGGCCGCAATAAGGGATGAACTTGTAAGTTCCAATAGCCGCTTGATAAAGAAATACTGATTTTCCTACATCAGAAAAGCATCAATGCAAAATGCAATGTGAACATAATTGCGTGAACTGGATGAACAATAGTATGACTTGAATTGGAGGTGATGTAAAAGAAGTAGAATGCAGACTTTAAAAAAAAAAAAATCAGCAAAGCTGCCAAGCAAGAATCGTTTGCTAGGCAAATACCAATGAAAATAGAAATTGCTTGCATTATATTGTTCAAGTTCATGAATAATATAACAGGTTATATTTGCAACAGTTATTTATAATGAACTATGCCATGTTACAGTCCCACATTTTAAACACTACAAGGAAGCATGTTCTTTCTAAAAATGTATCGCTACTTCTATTTAGATTCAATTTAAAAAAAACAATGCCACTTTATGCTTAATAGGCATAAAGTAAGCCCTAGCTTGATTTTTACACATGTGCCCAATATAAGCCCTACCCCCCAAAATAAGCCCTAATTAAGATCCCACCCACTCCAGAGTAGACAGGTAAAAATTAAGCTAAGGTGGAGATGGGTGTGTATGTGTGTGTGTGTAGCTGCCCTCTACTTACCTTTGGACAGTTGAAGCAAGGCCTCATACACCCCAACACCTGCCTTGCCAGCCCATTTCTTTTGCAGCCAGCAAGTCTGGCAAGACTTTCCTGAAGGCTTCTGTAGCTGATCACAAAGCTCTGGATCGATCCTGAGCTCTGTTATCAGCTGCAGAGGCCTTCAGAAAAATCTACCTGGCTGCAGAAGAAGTTCCTGAAGGTCTCTGACAGCGAAAAGGAAGCTGGGGCCAAAGTGAGGTTAGTCAGTGGAAGACATCGCCCAAAATAAGACCTTGGTGGCAGATAAACATCTATATCTATATCTATATCTAATCTATATCTATCTATATCTTTCCTTATTCGGGTTTTCTCTGTGCTTCTCAGAGTGAGAAGCACAGAGCTGAAGAAACAAGCCTGAAGATGATGAAAGAGACTTCGCTTCCTTTGGGTATTATCCCACATCGTTGTGCTTTTAAAGTTGTAGCAACGTTTCGGCAGAATCTCATCTGCCATCATCAGGCTTCTGTATTGAGTTTGTATGTGGGTCAGGCTCTCACAGCCGTTGGTTTTAAATTTGAGGGTAGCCTATTATTGTGGCAGGATGTTTTTTTCTTACATCCTGATCGGTTTGGGAGTCTTGTCTGCGTTTATTGGACTTGGAGTTTGTTTGATTGGTGTTTCTGGTTTCTTCTGTCTGTTTTGTGGCTTTGATTGGCTGGCAACACTCTGTTCCTATGTTGGAGGCTTTCAGTGCAGCTTGGCTTCGAGTAAAAGGACAGCCAACGGTTTCCACAAAAACAAAATCACCAGCTTGATCCACAAAAACACACTAAGACATAATAGAGACCTAGAGGATCAACAGACCTATGAACAGCTGTCTTGCCCTACATAAGAGGTACTACAGATAAAATCAGTAAGATACTACACAGGCATCACATCAAGACTGCCTTCAAAACAGACAAAAAATAAGCAGCCATCCTAAGAAACCCCAAAGACAAAAACTGACCCGGAAAACCCCATGGCATATACGAAGTTCCCTGTGCATCATGCCCTGGCCACATACATTGGACAGACCAATAGAAGAATAAGTACCCGCCTAGAATAAACAGAAAAAATGCAGTAAAAAAGCTGGAACACACCTCCTCACTAGTCCAACACATGAAAGCCACAGGTCACAACATCAACTTCAATGGCACTAAAACCCCAGCCACTATAGAAAACCCCAGCCACAGAATCATCAGAGAAGCGCATAGAGATTGAAAAAAGACCTGAAAGCATGAAAAGAAGAGATGATATCCACCAGACTGTCAATCATTTTGGAAGCCTGCACTCTCAAATAGAAAGATCTCCACACCACAAGCCAGGCAAACACCTGGGCACAAACAGACTCCCTCTGATACCTCCACGCTCAAAACACCCCCCACCAGGCACCCAGATGAAACCTGGCTTCCTAATAGATAATAGCCGTCCTTTCACACGGAGCCAAGCTGCACTGAAAGCCTCCAACACAGGAACAGAGTTTGCCATGCCAATCAAAGCCACAAAACAGACGAAGAAACCAGAAACACCAAATCAAACAAACTCCAATTGCAATAAACACAGACCAAGACTCCCAACCAATCAGGATGTAGAAAAACAACATCCTGGCACAACAATAGGCTAGCCTCAAATTTTAAAAACCAATGGCTGTGAGACCCTGACCCACATACAAACTCTGTACAGAAGCCTGATGATGGCAGATGAGATTCTGCTGAAACGTTGCTACAACTTTAAAAGCACTACAATGACGTGGGATAATACCCGAAGGAAGCTGAACAGCATACATGTAAGTCCCCGTGAAAACTATATCAAAAGTGAATTTGAGATGAAAACTCAGTGAAAAATTTTATAACAGATGCATTCTTTAAAAAAAGAAAGAAAATCATACTTTACTACTATTACCCTTTTGTGATAATATAATTATTTTTCTTTTACCCGTGTGAATTTGGAACACATCTCCTCAGCTTCCTTGACCAAATTGGCTCTCAGCATATATTTTGCACACTTGGAATTGATGAATCTGTCTGCCGTATCCAAGGACTGGGCCTCATCCATCCATCTGGCCGCTTCCTTGAGGTTGCCCACATGCTATATTGGGGCAAGAGAAATCAATTTTCAATTTCATTCCATTCAACAAGGAAGGCGCTATGCAGAGCCTGAAACGGTAGTGTTTTAAAAATCTCCCCTTCACTCAAAATGTTAGGAGGATAACATTACAGCCTTCTCTATCCTAGGTCATTAGGTGACTAATAAACTCGGAATATACTGATTAAAAAAAAAAGGATCATAATTAGAAAACTGTCATGGCTGACGAATCACATGCGTTAATTGCAGAGCATTAGCGTGTAGAACAAACCTACATTTTTCTCAAGAACAAAAGGTGGTATACAAGCAAAATCCTAATTCTTCCTAATATTATAGGTTCAGAGGTTACTGGCACTCTAACATCGTGTTCTGTGCTGAATTGACATTTGTCTGTTGGATATTAATCCAGAGATATTTTCTACAAGTTCAAATGATTTAATCAATAAATATTCTATTCTGTTCTGTTCTGTCTTCTATTCTCATCCTATCCTAATTCTATTCTCTATTCTATTCTGTTCCGTTCTACTCTATTCTCTTATTCTATTCTATCCTCTCTTATATTCTATCCTCATTCTGTTCTATTTTGCTCTCTATTCTCACCCTATCCTATCCTATCGAATTCTATTCTTTATTCTATTCTGTCTATCCTATATTCTCATTCTATCCTATCCTATTTAATTCTATTCTCTCCTCTTCTCCTATCCTGTTCTATTCTATTCTATTCTATTCTACATTCCAATATTCTACTCTATTCTATTCTATTCTTCATTCCAATATTCTATTCTATTCTCCTATCCTATTCTCTTATCCTATCCTATTCTTATCTTCTATCCTATCCTATCCTATCCTATCCTATCCTATCCTATCCTATCCTATCCTCTATTCTATCCTATCCTAACCCATCCTGCCCTACTCTACACTATTCTATTCTACAAGTCAAATCAATCTCTTCACTATCTACCTTTGTCTTTAGGTGCATTATCAAGTTACATGAAACATACACACAGCAATAATCACGTATTCTGAATATGGGATATTAAAAGAAGGGCCATTAACCTTATAAATTTTGGCTTTCAAATAGAACAGCTCTATTAACGTCGGAGTACTCGTCACAGCAGAGTTGATGTAATCCAATGCCAAGGAATATTGGCCAAGCTTGTCAAAATGCTGGGCAAGGAAATACCGAACCCAGAGCAGCGTCGTTGGCGGTTCAAGCTCTCCATTTTCTGCAACACACACACAGAACAATTTGCAACACTTAACCTCGAAGTACATATTATCAAAAGGCTCTGTTCCTAGAAAACAGATTCCCCCGTGAAACTATATCAGTCCAGGTTGCACTCATTAAACTTTGGATTTTAGCTCCGTTCCTCAGCACTGAATCTTACCGTCTGGACTAAACAGGTGACAGGTTTTCAAAGAAGCTTCATAACTAATTACCAGCTCTTCGATTGTTGAAATCTGCAAAAAGAGAGTAAAGAAATTGGTATTTTATTACTCCTGAGGTTACTGTCTTAGTTAACATTCATTCATTCTCTCTATAAAGCGCATCACTTAATGAACGCATCACTTAATGAAATGCAATTTCTTGACTTGACAGAACATTACAGTACTTTCTGTACATTTTGTTGTACATTCTTGAAAACACCTCCTTAGAAAACAGCTAGATGGTGATAAAGAGTGTTTGCCTGCCTCTCTTTGCTGCCATCTAGTGTCCTTTTTTGCAGCAGTTATTTTCCCGAATAAAATGTTGGGAAATGTTCTTTTTAATTATTATTATTATTAAATGTATCAAAAAATAAAAAAATAGGGAAAAATAAAGATAATGTGAAAATTGGAGCAGTAGAAAGGGAGAAAAGAGAAGTATGGGGTTAAAAAAAAAGCATCGACTTTTAAATATTTTCAGCACTATAGAATAAATATATTAATGTTTCAGTCTCTGTTTTTTTACTTTTTCATATTTAATATGTAGTAACCATTTCTGCAATAACAAATTTATCTAATCATTAAGTCCCAAAGTCAGAATTTCTTTGTTTTTCTATCTTGAGCACAGAATCTAGAAGTGTTCCATGTTAAAATAAAATATAAAGTACTCTTTTCTTTGATTAAAACAGTTAATTTGAGCATCTCTGCTAGCTCAATCAATTTTTCCATTGTGAGAATTAATGCATCCTTACTTTTTCTTGAAGATACAATGAGTGGTACAATTTGACTTTTTTTTTAAACAAGAACCTACTTCTATCCAACAGATATTATCAGAAAATAATTATTGTTGAATGATTTGTGAAATATACAAATGTTATTCTATATATATCAATACTTGCTGGATACCTGTGCTTCGCTATGAAATTATGTGATCAGGTTTAGTTTTGGGGGAGGAAAATGGGGGGGGGGGAATTTTGCCTCTGCCTACCAGCATCCATCGGTATTCCTTTGGCTAGCGTCCTGTCAGTGTGTGTGAGAGAGTTGAGGACTGTTTGGAAACTGAAACAGTATTTGCTGTGTGAGCAAGAAGGAGACAGCAAGGAGCCTGGGCGTGGCTTAGCTCAACTGTTCTGTATTAAATCTGCTTGGTGCTGCTTTGAAACTGAAACTCCTCTCCTCTGCATTTGAAACAGATTTCTTTTCAGGTGGGGAGGGGGAATAGAACTCCTTAGCATCAGAGCATGTTAACAATAAAAATATGGGAAATACTAATGCTCTGATGGTCATTTCAAAAAATTCTTTCTTAGTGAGCCGCTAGAAGTGAGGAGGAACATATGTGCCAAATTTCAAGTTTGTAGGCTTTACAGTTCTGGAGATTTTGTGATGATGCATGAGAGGTATTTCACTTTTATATATCTAGAAGATACAAATATGTGCATTCAGCCCGGGATTGGAAGAAAACTGACCTTTTCTGTACTGTAGTACAAAGATTTCAAAGTTGTAAACAAGGGTGGGCAACCTTTGCTGAAGTTAACCCTTAGGAATTTATCCAACAATTCTCTAAATTTTTCACCTGGAAGCCAAAAACATATAGGTTATATTACAATAACTTGGTGTTCATTTTGCATAAGGTATGAAAAATCTCAAAGATAACAATATAAGAAAAGAACCCATTTTGAGAAGTTCATATTGTAAGTTGTATTCCTTCAGAAAAATTGTGGAAATTGGCTCGATTTGCATAATATATGTAGATTGCTATTAAGCAAACTCTTGAATTCCATTGATCTTTATCTGGTACCAATTTAGTATCAATGTTAGAAGGAAATGGGGTTTGCAAATCTCACGCACTGATTATGTTAACCTGGTCAGGTCATGAAATGAAAACACTCAAGCTCAGAGTCTACAGAGGACCCCACAGTTCAACCCTGAGCTACAAATATTTTTTTCTATTGGTACTTTATCACTCCCAAGTATTTTGATCGTATTTCTTGCACTCTTACAAGTAATCGACCGTCAATGGCATTGATGGGGAGATTCAATCATCTTCTTCATCAAGATTTTTAGGTGTGCTCAGGTACTGAAGTTGAATCAGTTGCCAAGGTAGCTTTGGAGAGTCAATTTGGTCCAGTGGTTAAGGTTCCAGACGAGAAACCAGGAGACAATGAGTTCGAGTCCTGTCCAACGTCATAAAAGCTGGCTTGGTGACTTTGAACCAATCACTAGGAGACAGTGAGTTCTAGTCCTGCCTTATGTCATGAAAGCCAGCTGGGTGACTTTGGGCCAATCACCAGGAGACTGGGAGTTCTGGTCCTGTATTCGGTATGAAAGCCAATTGACTTATATTGAACCAACTGTGAGGAAACTAGGAGTTTCAGTCCCACCTTAGGCAAGAAAGCCAGCTGGGTGATTTTGTAGCAATCACTAGAAGAAAGTGAGTTCTAGTTCTGCCTTAGGCATGAAAGCCAGCTGAGTGATGTTGGACCAATTGTGAGGAGACTGGGAGTTCTAGTCCTGCCTTAGGCATGAAAGCCACTCTGGGTGACTTTGGACCAATCACTAGGAGACAGTGAGTTCTAGTTCTGCCTTAGGCATGAAAGCCAATTGGGTGATTCTGGACCAATCAATCAGTAGGAGACTGTGAATTCTAGTCCCACCTTAAGCATGAAAGCCAGCTGGGTGACTTTGGGATAATTACCAGGAGACTGGGAATTCTAGTCCTTTTTACATGAAAACCAGCTCGGTGACTTTGAGCCAGTCACTCTCTCTCAACCCATTCAACCTCACAGGGTTATTGTTGTGGGGAAAATAGAAGGAGGAAGTTATGTTGGATATGAGTGCTGCCTTGAGTTGCTTGTAAAAATACTAGCAGTGGGATGCAAATACATTTTTTAAAAAAAATTAAAATACTTCCGGTATCTTTCTAGGAGATTGGCAATAGCATCCCCACTAATCACCTGTGTTGGTTCAAAGAGATAGCTGAGTGTTTCCTATTAAAGATAAATATTCCCAAATACCCAGAAAACTGCTTTTATCCACAGCAATCCAAGTTATTGGATCTGAATAAAATCCAGCTAAGCATAAGTTTTCTTAAAAGCCCTTAAGGTTTTCTGGATGCTTTGTGTCTGAAAATTGCTTTTCAGCTCATGGTGGTATATAAACAAAACAAAATATATATTTTGAAAGAAAACCAAAGATGAATCTTCCAATGCAGATGAAATGCAAATGCAGGGAAAATAATACTTTTTAAGTATCATGGAGCTGTACAATATAAAGACGGCAACGTGTTACCTGTGACAAAGTTTAAAGGTAGCCTTCGAGGGGAAACAGCCCGTGGATGTTGCTTGCTTATTTCTTCATACAATTCTAGCCTCTCTTCTAAAGAATCTGTTGATAAATGACAAATGAAAATTGGAGTTGTTATGACTTAAAGTCACATGGTTCAGGAACAAGCAGCAATGTGGAACATTGAGCTCAATCCAATTCTTCGGTTTCACTTGCCGGAAGTTTTCCTGTGAGCAAAAAGCCTGAATCCGTATTTGCGCAAGCATTAAATCTAGTATTTTTACTTCATTTTAACAAGTCATTTTACTATTCACAACCCACCCCCCAAAACTAGAATTGGGTGAATTATTCATCCTAGCAATTAGCATCCCACTCCATTTTCCCTTCATTTAAATTTGGATATAGCCCAACATATCCCTTATGATTTGAGTTATAATTATAGTTATAAAACCGTAGAAATGATGATAGACTTTAGAAGAAACCCTCCCATATTACCATCTCTTACAATTCCAGACAACACGGTATCAACAGTAGAGACTTTCAAATTTCTAGGTTCTATTATATCATAAGACCTAAAATGGATACCTAGCATCAAAAGGTCATCAAAAAAGCCCAACAAAGAAGGTTCTTTCTGCGCCGACTCAGGAAGCTCAAACTGCCCAAAAGGAGCTGCTGATCCGGTTCTACAGAGGAATGATGGAGTCTCTCATCTGCATCTCTATCACTGCTTGGTTTGGTTATGCAACTCAACAAGACAGTCACTGACTCCAGAGAGGAATTAGGACTGCAGAAAAAACAATTACTACCAACCTTCCTTCCATGGACTCCTGCACACTGCACGAGTCAGAAAGAGGGCTGTGAAAATATCTACAGACCCCTCACATCTGGACATAAACTGTTTCAACTCCTTCCCTCAAAACGATGCTTTAGAGCATTGCACACCAGAACAACTAGACACAAGGGGAGTTTTTTCCCAAATGCCACCACTCTGCTAAACAAATAATTCCCTCAACACTGTCCAACTATTTACAAAGTCTGCACTGCTAATCCTATTAATCTTCTCATCATTCCTTATCACCCGTCTCCTCCCACTTGTGACTGTATCTATATTTCCCTAAATGCATTGGCTTCCCTGACACCATATTTTTTTCAGTCCCCTTAAAATGCTTGAAGTGAAATGTACAATCCTGTTGCTTACGTGGCTGCAGAGCTTTTTCCAGGCCCTTGTAGTAACTCCAACATTCTGCATTGCGATCGATAAGCTCCCGATAGATTTCAGCTGCTTCTTCCAGGCGCCCCAAATTCAGCAGCATTTCCCCTGCGACAAGAATATAATCTCACCTGACTTTTAAAAAAAATATGGAAAAGCTTCGGACGCTGAAAATGTTTGATTTGTACAGTTGCAATATAAAGGAGAATAAAGGGTAATGTCATGCCCTTGTTGGAGTCTGATTCTAAGGGGGGAAACTGAGCAGCTGACAGGGAGTGGGAGTGTGGTTCCAGTGGTTGTGGAGGAAACTGGGGAAAGTACAGTCCGGCTGGGCATTCAGAGGAAGTCCCAGGGCCATCCCCTCTTCATCCCAGGGCACGCAGAATGGAGAAAGGAGCAATGTGGCTTACGGGAGAGAAAAGGGCCCTGATCCCTTTCATTAGTCGCAGTTGGGAGAACAGGACATGAGAAGGGCGTTTGCACACAGCATCTTGCTGGAAGCAAAGTGTGCATTATCTTTGTTGAGGCTTATCTTGGTTTTGGCGTCCTCCCAACTGTTGTGCTTAATTAACTTTTGGAAGTCTGCAATTTATCATCCTGGCCTGTCATGTTAATTACTTCAGTGTGGTTCATTCTTTGTGGCCCAGTACAAAATGATCTACAGACTGGGACCGGTCCAGGGCCCGGTGGTTGGGGACTCCTGCTCTATGGAGCTCTATGTGCTGTCTATGCCCCAATCTTGGAAATGTATTAGAACAGCTCAAATGGTGCCACTGTGTCACAGCAGTGAAAAGACAAGCAAGTTCACAAACCTTAAACAGCTAAAATGATTGAGCAAACTTTACAGACAAAGAGATAGCCGAGGGGAAAAAATAACCCCAAACTTCTGATTTAAAGTTCTGTAAAAAAGAAAGGAAGGAAGGAAGGAAAAGAAAAAGGGAGGGAGAGAAAGGAGGGAAGGAAGGAAGGAAGAGGGAGGGATAGAAAGGAAGGAAGAAGGAAGAGGGAGGGAGGGATAGAAAGGAGGGAAGGAAGAGGGAGGGAGGAAAAGTTAGGAAGGAAGGAAGGAAGGAAGAGGGCTATGAAAAATTAAGGATAATTAAGGGCTTATAAAAAAAACCTTACCTTTAATCTCGTCTATCATGAGTTTATCGCAGACTTGCCTTTCGTAAGTTTCTATATGGTCCAATGATTCTTGAAAGAAATCTGCTTCTCTCATCACTTGATTCTGGTACAATATTAATTCACTATATTCATAGTCGATTTTGTTAGGGGGGACCTGAAAAATAACCCAAGAGATTTATAAATTGGTTGGGAAGCTTTCGTACTTCAAAAAGGGTTTTTTTGTTTTTGTTTTGCAAATGAATAAAAAGACCAGAAAACATTAAAATTAGGAAAAATCTGCACTTGAAATAGTTCAGAGCAGAAACTCATCAGTTGTAGCATTTTTCTAAAAAAAATCCACTGGACTTGGTCGCATTTGATATGGATAAATTATGCATCAGAAAAAGTTGTTTCAACTGACAATGTCCCAAAGATGCTTTTTCAAGAGGCAACTGGACTTTCTTGTTTTTTAGGTAACAGATTATCAGAGTTGGGACCTTGTAGGTCATCTAGTTCACCCCCACACCCACCCTTCAAACAATGGGGACTATTTCCATATTATTTTCAAGTCTTCCTTAAAAAAGGATCAACATATTTTAAACACAAGCCATTTATATTTTGACATTACCACCAGTTTTGTGAGTTTTGAGTTTCACCTAAAATTCATATAAAGAACAAATGGCCCATTCCCAAAAGAAGAATAAATAATATAAATCCTTCCATTCCCCACTATCCAGTCAGAGCTGAAGAAGCTTCTTGGATGAGAAGCAAAACGTCTTCAAAGAAAAAACCAAGAAAGTCCAGTTGCCTCCTATAAAATGTACCTTTGGGACAACCATGACCTGGATGATGAAGAATCTCTACAGACTTTCAACTGACAGTGGTTAAGCCAGCATTATAATCAGGGGTGGAATTCTCCCGGTTCAGACTGGTTCTATAGAACCAGTTGTTACGATTCTGTACAGTTCGGAGAACTGGCAAATTGTGGCCCTCGCTGGCCCCGCCTCTCTTTGCCCACCCCTCCCCTCCCTGCCCAGTCAGTCCTTATCGCGCATGCCCAACATCGCACATCCCCAACATCGCTGACGGCATTCTCCTGGGCCCAGTCACTCCTTAAGGTTTTTCCCCCTCCCAACAATCAGCTGTTTCTTTCCCAACAATCAGCTGTTTGCAGCACCTCCCGTTTTTTGTATTCCTGGGTTCCAGAGAAGCCTTCTGCGTGCAAAAACACCCCCCAGGTGGCTTCCCTGAGGCCCAGGAGGCCCAAAAACAGGGAGAGGGGATGCTGCGAAAAAAAAGAAGCCATGACCACCCAGTCACATGGCCATACCCATCTAGCCATACCCACAGAACCGGTTGTTAAAAAGTTTGAATCCCACCCCTGATTATAATATATTTCTGCTCATATTAACCTAGATTCTAAACTGTGGTTGAGACAAACTTTTGACTTGTCCCTTTGAAAAAACTCTTTAAGTAAAACTTACCTAAAACTTACTAAAAGACAGGGTAAAACTTACTATAGACAGGGAAAAGGATCTTGCAGATTTTTAGGTCCAACCCATTATTGAAGCAAGAAAGCCTACACCATTCCACAACTTCTGGAGGCAAATTGTTGCATCAAACAATTAATTGTTCTCACTGTCAGGTAATATCTCCTTAGTTCTAGGTTGCTTCTCTCCTGGATTAGTTTCCATCCATTGATTCTTGTACTACCTTTAGATGTTTTGGAGAATAGATTGACCACCTCTTCCTTGTAGTAGCTCCCCAAATATTGGAAGACTGCTATCATATCACCCCTAGTCCTTCTTCTCACTCGATTAGGCATACTCAATTCCTGCAACCATTCCTCATATGTTTTAGCCCCTAATCATTGCTTCTTGTCCTGCCTTCAGGTGCTTTGGAGAATACTTGACCCCCTCTTCTCTGTGGCAGCTCCTCAAATACTAGTAGACTATTATCCTGTATCTCCTGGTCCTTCTTTTCACTAGACTAGATCCACCCAATTCCAGTTCTTCATAGGTTTTAGTCTCCAGTTCCCTAATCATCTTTGTTGCTCTTCTCTGCACTTTTTCTAGTTTCTAGAATTCCTTCAAAATTAATGAGCATGTAATTAACTTCAAATGAAGATTCACTGAATTCAGGGAGGGGGAATATACAAGAAATATGCACTGTAAATTATACAACATAAGGAATCCATTCCAAGTAAATTCATTAGTGTGCTCTGTATCAAGGAAACAATTTGCTTTCAAAGAACAAAATCATTTTATGGGGAAAAATCTGGTTTTGTTTTTGTTTTAATATGATGTGCGGTCAATTTCTACTAGCTGAAGCAAAAATTAATTATTAATTAAAGCAGTGTTTCAGTTTAAAAGCTGCACTTCATATTTATATTTATATAAATATTCATATTAAATTTCTAATATTTAGGTAGGCATTCTTATATTGCATATCTAAAAATGTATACCTTATCTTCTCTTATAGCTACAGAGTATAGACCATAGTACATAGACTATAATTATATAGATTTATCTCTGATCTTTTTTAGATATATTAATGTACTTAGTGTTAATATATTGTTTTTCTTCTTTGAACCATCAACCTATAAACATGAATTACTTTTTTATTAATATTATTAAGGCACTGTGAATTAATATTACGAATACTATGAACAATTGTCAAGGATTAATTCTATGTACTGTACTTATTGTACTGTCAAGAAAATGAAGTTGAAAGGTATTGATACATCTGTTATAGGAATGTTTTAATGTTTTGAATTTTTGTAAACTTTTTAATATTTTGAATTTCAATGAAGAATTTTTTAAATTAAAAAAAAATAAAGACTTCTTCCAAAAAAAAAAAAAAGCTGCATTTCATTTCCCTTCAGGCTTTGGAGATGTCATTTTTAAATATAATAGAAGAGGGAGGCATTTTCATGGAGAAATTCAGCTACTCAAATTTTTATCACAGATATTAGGATGGGTCTCCTTTGGAATAAAATCTTACCTGTTGCGTTTTCCTAAATTCTTCTAATAATTTTAAGGCCATGTCGTAATCTTTTAACAAATGATACGCGATTGCATAGCCAATCCAGGACGCTCTTTGAGTGGGTCGGAGCTGAAGTAATTGATATCTGGTTTCCTTTAAAGAAACAACAAACACAAGTAAAAACAGTATTCTAAACACTGTGCGTTCTTCATAAAAGATTTAAAATCAACGATACGAAGGATCAAAACCCTCAGAAATGCAAAACCACTAGAAAATCCAAAGAAGTAAACTTGGGGTTTTAAATGATAAGTTTTAACAATCTTCATTTAAAATTTGGTGTATAGATAGGGGTTAAAATGGATGCTAATTCATCCTTTTGGCAGAAATAACAGAGTTGGAAGGGACCTTGGAGGTCATCCAGTCCATCCCCTGCTCAAGCAGAAGACCCTATGCCATTTCAGACAAATGGTTGTCCAATCTCTTCTTGAACACTTCCAGTGATGAAACACCAACTTCTGAATTCCAATTGTTCCACTGGTTAATTGTTCTAGGTTGCTTCTCTCCTTGATGAATTTCCATCCGTTGCTTCTTGTCTTGCCTTCTGGTGCTTTGGAGAATAGCTTGACTCCCTCTTCTTTGGGGCAGCCCCTCAATATTGAAATACTGCCATCATGTCTCCCCCAGTCCTTCTTTTCATCCATTCATCCACTCATTCATCCATCCATCCATCGTCAGGTTGACTCTATTTAGCTATTTATAGAGCAGACGGAAAAGTCAACTCGAATGTTAAAAGGAAAGAAGGGTTTTAAGGAAATGGAGCAAGGAGAAAACTATGTTACCTCACTGTCAAACTAGACAATTAACAAGAGGACAAGCATTACCAGGAACAGAGAAAATTAGCTAAATTTATTAGAATAGAATAGAATAGAATAGAATAGAATAGAATAAGGAACAGAATAAACATAATAGAATTGATTAGAATTGAATAGAATAGAATAAATAGAAGAGGGAACAGAACAGAATAGAATAAGGAATAGAATAGAAATAGAATAGAATAAGGAATAGAATAGAAATAGAAATGTTGATTAGAAATAGGATTGATTAGAATAGAAATAAAAATAGAATATAATTGATTAGAATAGAATAATAGAATAGAATAAGGAACAGAACAGAACAGAATAGAATAAGGAATGAAATGGAATAGAAAATAGAATAGATATTGGATGAAGAATATAATAGAATAAGAGTTGGCAGGGACTTTGGAGGTCTTCTGGTCCAACCCCCTAGCTAGCTTTGGCTAGCTTTTGCTTAAGAATCTCCCAAATCACCGTCTTCCCTCTAAGGGGTGGGAGGAATTTGAATTCAGCACAGTGTCAAGTCTTATTAATATCTACCCTGCTCGAGCCGTTAACAGAGTAACAGAGTTGGAAGGGATTCTAGTCCAACTCCCCCCCCCCCCCCCCCCCCCCCCGCCCNCCCCCCCCCCCCCCCCCAAGCAGGAGTCCCTACACCATCTCAAGCAGTAACACCTGATCCTAACCAAACTAAGGAAAATAAATGGGCAATTTATTGTTAAAACAGTCCCTCTGGTTTTAAAGAACACAATGGACAAACAGGAAAGCTGGAACATGCAAATGTTCTACTCAGAAGATCCTTTTGCGTTATTATTTGTTTGCTAAAATTGTGTATGTACAAGTGGCCCATAGATACAACTTAAGATACTATGAAAATTAAATATGTAATTTTGCATTTCATCAATGTAATTCAAATGCTTCTCTCCGCCCCTTCCCTCCCTTTCTCTCTGTGTCTCTTTTTTCTCCCTTTCTCTCTCTCTCTCCCTCCCTCCATCTTTCTGTCTGTCAGTCAGTCTCTCTTTGTCTCCCTCTCTCCTCCCTCTGTCTTTCTCTCTCTCCCCTGCAAATCCATGTAGAATTTCGAAAATGTCTTTAAGTCCTGCGGCACAAATGGATTTAAAGGCGGCAACGGCTGATTGATTAAATGTAAGCACTTACTCTATACCCTTCGAGGTCTCTCATATGGATCTGCAGCAGGGAAAGGTCTCTGAGGATCTGCAGATTGTCTTTATCCAGCTTCTGAGCATTTCGATAACACTTAATTGCTTCGTCGTATTTTTTATCGGAGCGCTGCAAGAGTCCGTAAACATGCCAGCCTAATGAGAGTTAAGGAAAATGAGCAGACCCTGATTGCCGAAGACGACTTAGGCCCATGATGGCAAACCTATGGGACGCGTGCTACAGGTGGCACGGAGAGCCATTTATGCCGGCACGCGAGCTGCAGGCAAACTTACCTCACTGCGCATGCGCACCTCACAGCTGATTTTGGGCCGGTTTGAGGCCTTTTTCAGCCTCCCAAAGGCTCGAGGAAGGCTTCTGCAGGCTGAAAACTAGCCCTGTTTCATCACTTCCTGTTTTTCTGAAAATATCGAAAGTGATGAAACGGGGTTAGTTTTCGGCCTGCAAAGCCTCCTCAAGCCTCTGGGAGGCTGAAAAAGGCCTCAAACCAGCCCAAAATCAGCTGTGAGGCACAGTATAGATAAGCGGGTGGTGGAGGTGGGCGGGCGGGTATTGCACACGCATGCATAGCGGGCATGGGGGGGGTGCGCATTCTGGGTGCTGGCACGCAAGCGCGAGCATGCAAGCACGCACACAATTTTTAGCAAGGGAACCGAAAAAGGTTAGCCACCGCTGACTTAGGCCAAATTAGTGTAACTTAGGGATCATGGGGTTGGTGTCTACTTTAGGAGATCATCGAAAGAAACACAGCCCTAACTTCACTGTAGCAGCTCTAATTGAACTGTGTAAGGATAAACAGGAATTTGACATTATTACAGGTAGTCCTCAACTTACAACAGTTCATTTAGTGACAGTTCAAAGTTATGGCACCGAAAAAAGGGACTTAAAACCATTTTTCACACATCCTCATGATCATCATCTTCATTTAACAACTCTATAATCCCTTGCGGGGTGGAGTCTGGGCAACTGAATGGAGCTAGCAGAGTGTTTTACTGGCCAGATGCCCTTCCTGTCACTAGTGCTGAGTTTTGTTCATCAGATAATATCTGCCTCTACCTAGCATTGCCATGGTAATTTAAATCAAAATTCAGATACTAGGCAACTGATTCATCTTTACAATGGCTGCAGTATCCCATGGTCATGCGATCCCCTTTTTATGAACTTCTGACCAGCAAGTCAACGGGGAAGCCACTAAATAACCGGGTTACTAACTTAACAGGCTGCAGGGATTCTGTGATGACCCAGGGTGGGATACAAAATAAACACAGTCACAAATACAGGTGAAGCTCCTTTTATTCCTTCACTTTGCTTCAGAGCTCCAAATATCCTTAACTGGAGACAAAAAACTCCCCCACAAGCAGTTATGAAAAGGAGGAAATGCCGTTTAAACTAAAAATGCCTATAAATTATAAAGAGTAAAAACAACACAAACCACACTGAAGCAGTTAAGGGAACCAGGCAAGATAAGGACTTGAAGACGTCCACAGATATTGGAACACACATTGGGAAGGACACCAAACTCAGAGAGAAACGACAGACTAGATATTTCCATGCTTTGTTTCCAGCACTGGCCCATATGCATGTCCGTCCTTTTAACCAGTTCTCACAGCTGCAGCCCAAGAAAAAGATCAAGGCCCCTTTCTTCCCCATAGACCATGCCATTCCCGTCTCTCCCTTATCCTCTCCTCCCTGCATGCCCTAGGATGGAGAGGGGATGGGCCTGGGTCTTCCTCTGACCCAGCCGGCCTTTGCCCTTCCCCAGCCTTCACCATAACCTCTGGAGCCACACTTCCACTCTCTGTTGGCTGTTCCTCCTCTCCCTTGGAGAGGGAGTCAGTCTCCAACAGTGGCATGACAGATTCACTTAAGATCTGTAAGAAGGAAAGTGTCAACTCATAAAATATTTCTTTTGTTTTTTAGAGTTGCCAACAGAAAGGGCAGTGCAGCAGCTTGGAAAGTGAAAGTGCATTCCATACATATTTTAACAAAGATAGTAACTAGGTGACTGAAGTTTTTGCCAAGCAAAATTCTAACTGGTGAGCATGATTGATGACTCTGGGCTTTCGATGTGTCCCATTGGAGAATATGAATTATGATATACCCAGGGGGTGGTGGAAACCAGGGTCAAGAATGACAACGAATGATGTGTCTCAGAGTCGCCTACACCCAGGTAGCACCAGCATGTTTACTCCTAATAAATCTTCTTTAAGCTTTGAAAATCTGGCTAGAGGCTCATGATTTAAATGGTGGTAATTACCGGAGCTCAGACAGAAAGGTCATAAAATAGAGTAAAACACACTTCATACATGTTTCACTTGGCAATAGAATTTTGTTGGCTCAATTGTAGTCGTACATCGAGGAATACCTGGATCTCGCCACTGTGTGTGGCTCCGGAGATTGTGGAGGAAACGGGGAAAGGGCAGAGGATGGCCGGGCAGTCAGAGGAGGACCCAGGCCCATCCCCTCTGCATGCCAGGGCAAGTAGGGAGGAGAGGATAAGGGAGAAATGTGAGTGATGTGGTCTACAGGAGAGGAAAGGGCCTTGATCTCCTTCACGGGCTGCAGCTGTGAGGATTGTTTAAAAGGACAAACTGCACATAGGCCAGTGTTGGAAACAAAGCGTGAAAATATCTCTGGTCTGTCAGTTGTTATTTGAGTTTGGCATCCTCCCCAGTGTGTGTTCCGATGTCTGTGGACGTCTTCAAGCCCTTATCTTGCCTGGTTCCCTTAATTTCTTCAGTTTTCTATTTATAATTTATAGGTATTTTTAGTTTGAACATCATTTCCTCCTTCTAGCAACTGTTTGTGGGGGAGTTTTTTGTCTCTAGTCAAGGATATTTGGAGCTTTGAAACCAAGTTGAACGTATTCAAGGGACTTCACCTGTTTTTGTGACTGTGTTGCTTTTGTATCCCACCGTGGGTCATCACACTGACCTATTTCTGAAGGAAGTTTGAGAACAGACCTCCTCAGCAAAAAACAAAAACAAGAGGTACAATTTCAAAGGATACACACATGACTTTTGACATCATTCCGTAGCCCTTTCCGGACAAATTCGTACGCGTCTTCTTTTTTCCCTAAACAATTCAACGTCAGCCCTTTCATGGCCAACGTCTCTGAAAAAAAAACCCAGTAAACTTTTAGAATAGTGAACCCATTTTAAATCTGCTTTAAGGAAGTGCAGAGGTAAAAAGGCTGGATTTTTTCCAACGTTGCCACCATATTTAAAAAAACAACAACAACCAGGGCTGAATTTTCATCCTCTCTCACTGAAATATTTCAATCTGTAGACCCAAATGATCTTTCAACTTGCCTTAACAAATGGCATTTTTGTTAAATTTGTTCATATATAATAGAGAAATGTTTAGATTGAACAGGAAAGATAGGGATGAAGATAGAGATAGAGATAAAGATGAGGTGTTCGGCATTTTTTGTTGATGTATGTTTAAATATTCAAATAAGGATTATATAAATTTGATAAATGCGATAGAGACTATTAAAAGTGTTAGCGTGAATTGGATTAATATGAATGATACCAAGTCAAATTTGTTCAGGGATGATAGTGAAATGTTTTGATTGAACAAGAAGGTAGATATAAAGATGAGGAGTTAGACATTTTTTGCCTATCTATGTATGTTTGAATGATATAATGAGGATTATTTAAAAAGGATAAATGTGATATAAATTATTAATACTGTTATTTTGAATTGGATAAATATAAATGATACCCGGAACCAACTCCGTTCACACACACACATATATATATATATAAAAAAACCGTGCATTTTGAAGTGAGGATGACACAAAAGCTGTAAAAACCAGGATAATAAAAAGCTAGGATTGTCGGAGTTAAAAATGGAGCAGCTGCTATACATGCTCTATTTCTGCCCCAGGTCACCATAAGATTCTTCACTTGGATCTCAAGATTCCTCTGATCCCTTCAAAGGGGATTACAAGATGGGAGATCTCTGTAGGATGGTGTCAATATTCTCTTGAATGTGAGAGAACGGCCACCACTGTTCCACATAAAAGGACAATTTTTGATTTTAGTTCTTTTTATGTTACGATTAGCTACTTCTGCTTCAGTTTCAAAACTTCTCCAAGGACATGGACTCTTTTTGAGAAACACGTTAACAGCAGAAAGAGATGACAGAGTGGAAAACCTTATTTCAAAGAGCCAAGGGTGAATCATATTTGAACACAATACAAAATATTAACCAAATAGATTTTTTTTTAAATGAACTTTAAGGGTAAGGCATATCCAGGTTAAAAAAATACAAGCATATACAGAGACATTCATTTACAAACGTATATATTTTTTCCTCTCCATTTTGGAAATTTTCTACCTTTTTCAAAAAAAATAATAGAGGGATTAGTCCATTAAAAAATATGAGATATTATGCAGGTTAAGCAAGATTAAAATTGCTCTGTCATCTCATTCTGCCACATGTATAGATTAGGCCATGACTGAAAGTTTTAAGTTTCCTTCAGAAAATTAGTTGCTTTAGGTTTGAGAATGGAAAAGTCTGTTGATGGTGTTTTCAGATGTATTTTGAAGTTCTGATTTAGGATTCTAGATGGTTTCTTACAAATATAAGCACTTCTATTTGGTCACTAGATGTATAGCATCTTAACCAACAACTCTCAATGCACCAATGTAATTAACACAAGCTTTGTGTTATTACAACAACACTGGGTTTATATTCGTAAACTTCTTGGTGAGGCAACTGCCTTTGAACAGCTCTTAGTAAACAAGACATCACTACATGGCTTTAAGGAAACAAAGTAAACAACATTTCAAACGTACCTTCATGTTCAGCAAATTTTGGATTAGAGAGGATCATCTTACAGAATTTGAGACCATTTTTGTACTGTTTTTGTTCGTAACATTTCTAAGGGGAAGGAAAAACAGAATGACAAGGAATTAGGAATCAGCAACACACACTGTACACAGATACAATATATGAACTGGAACTGACCAGATTAATGTCAGGTGCAAATAATAAGTGACACCGCTGAGGTTGTAGCACTGAAAATTGATTCAAGGCTATACACAAGAATCCGATCAACTCAAATTCAACACTTAAAGTGGCGCCAGATAAGAATTCAAGGAAATTCAGGAGGAATTTGAATTGGAACATTTGTGGCAATGTAAAGATACTGTTGTTGCTCTCTAGCCCAATCTAGTGGTTGGAGGGACAAATATGCACCAACATACGATCTTTATATACAGTTTTTGCGCTCCATCTCCATCTAGTGGCCAGAGAGACAAAATACCAAGTATATTGTTTGAAGCTGAGCCAAGCTATTGACCCATCAGCGTGCACTTTCAAAACAAGTGCATGCTGGGAAGTCAGGCTCTATTTCCTTTAGCATTTGGAGACGGCTGAAGCACAAAGAAGAATCCAGTTTAATTGGAGGCACATGCTTTAAATTGCTTGCATTTATTGTTAGGCTCAGCAATAACGTAACACTATCTTGTATTTGGTTCTCATCGTATATCTCCCTATTTTCCCCAGTTTCACGATATCCTGTTCTTTCAATAAAGCATCCAGATGTATGCACAGAGTCTGTTTTAGTGGAGGATAGGTGGGTTTAGCTGCATGTCGAGCTGTACACAGACCAACATGTAGTGAGGACAGAACAATTGTGATCTCTGGAAATCTGAGAATGGCACAATCGTTAACATATTAGGCCAACTAAAATTCCAAAAAAGGAGATTTAACAGAGTGTGCAAACTATTAATTCAGTATCTTTAATTCTGCAATAAAAGCAAAATGATGCTGAGGATTAAGAGGCCAGGATGGAAAAGAGATGCCAGATGTTCAAGCTGGCTTTAGAGAAGGCCGAGGAATATGAGATTTATTACTAATGCCTGCTGGATAACTGAGAAGGCCAGAGACTGACAAAAATAAGTCAGTATGTATTTTATTGATTAGAGAAAGACCTCTGACTGGGTTGATCACCTCAACTGGTGGAATAATTTTAAAAAATTGGATATCTAGATTATTGTGATGCAAAATCTATACACAAGGCAGGAAGTCACCGGACAAATAGATTATGGAGAAACAGACTGGCTCTAGGCTGGCAAAAGTAAGAGATGAGGCTGTATATTCTCCCTTCGGTTATTCAACTTACATGCTAAATATATCTTATTGGAATGGTAAAAGATGAGCATGGCTTTAAATCTGGAGAAACATCAATAATCTGCATTAGGAAGATGACATTGTTCTGATAGCTAAATATGCAAAGGAGCTGCAAGATGTTTGAAAAAAAAAAGTCAAGAGCACCATAAAAAATGGGATTAAAATTAAAAGTAAAGACTAAACTACAGGTAGTCCTCACTTACTGACCATTAATTCAGCAACCCTTCTAAGTTTCAACAATAATTTTGCAGTCCATTTGCAACAGCTGCAGCATCCCTCAATTGTATGATCGTCATTACAACATGTGTTATCTTGTTCTTGGTCAGTGTGTTTTTCCCCTTCCCTTACCAAAGAGACAGGAGAGAAAGGGATTGCAAGAGAGTAAGCTGTTAACTCTTCTCCACATTTAAGAGAAGAGGGAACATCTTTCAGTATGGAAACCTGTTCCTTTTCAATTTCTCAGCTTAGGGAAATGGACGCGGTAACGGGGGCAATGGGTACCTTCAACTTCCAGGAGAAAATTTATCTAAGAATCAACACCAATTTAATGGCATACAATCAATCAACAATGGAAATGCTTCTCAGCGCTGAATCCTGGAATTAAGAAGTGTGTAAGATGGCTGGACCTAAAACACCAATGAAAGAAACACCATAGAAATACAGTAAAAAAGATATATTGTGTTACATATATTAACGGCTGCTAGGATCTCTTATGAACAGTGCTGGAAGCAGGGAAATGTACCACCAGAAGGAGCAGTTATAATTAAATATCAGACTGTGCAGAGATGGATAGGCTAACACGAAGACTGAAAGATAAAGAGGAATTGACATATTATATAGTCTGGGATGCCTGGTATTTGTGTCTTAAGAATAAAAAGAAATTAAAGTTACAATTAGGTAAAACCTCCGGCACCCGGGGAGGGCAAAAAATGAGCCTCCCAGAAGTTTGGAAAGGCTGGAAATGGGCCCATTTCCAGCTTCCATAGAACCTCCGGAGCCCAGGGAGGCAGTTTTCACACTCCCAGAGGCCCGAGACAAGCCTCCGGCACCCGGGGAGGGCAAAAAATGAGCCTCCCAGAAGTTTGGGAAGGCCGGAAATGGGCCCGTTTCCAGCTTTCAGACAGCCTCTGGAGCCTGGGGAAAGCCATTTTTGTTCTGCCGAAAGCTCGAGGGAAGCCTCAGGAGCCCAGGGGGGCAACAATGGTGCAGGAAACCAAATAGGCCACACCCACCCAGCAACTGGGCAGATAATCCTTTGCTAAACTTTTTGAAGCCCACCCCCGGGTCACGGCCTCGTATTGGGTGAAACCCTTTTGGAACCAGACTTCGCAAGCAGTGGGCGAGTATGTTTGTGCGTTGAACTCTTATTTGCATGAGCACAAGCATCCCTTCTTGTTGGAGGGTTGGAGTAAGTGAAAGGAATGATTGAATCAAGAGATGTCTGTTCATATCTGAAAAAATTGGAAATGTACAACTGGAAAACAAAAATGCTAGGAATTCTGGCTGATCCTTTACATTGACACCGATTGTAAAGAAAGCAAACCAATCCAGACTACAAGCAACATTAAAGTTTGAGCAAAATTTTTAAAAAAAGGTAAACTCATCCTTAGTAAAATGCTTGTAATTTATAGCTAGTAGAATGGATTCAATCTGTCAATTTGTGTGTGCGAACATTTAAAACCGTGGGTAAGACAACGGGAGCAAAAGTAGCCAGCGGTACTGCAAACTTTGCTGTCTTCTAGAAAAAGTAATCTCTTAGCTGTTCTAAAATTAGGGATTTATTTTTAGCAGAGAGTAGAGTGTTAAGAGGGACTTGCTGAGGGGCATTCCTAAACCACATTGCAAGCAAGAAATAGCAGGAACGAGAGAGTCACTTGCATTTTCCGCGAAATAGATCCAGCGTTGCTAGGCAAAGAAAAGGAAGAAAAGATACAGAGAAAGTCCCTGATTTACAACAGTTCATTTCGTGACCATTTGAAGTCACACCAGCACTAGAAAAATAGGACCTTATGACTGTTGTGGCATCCCCATGGTCACGTGATCAACATTCCTGACATTTGACAACTGACTCATAATGCATGAAGGTCCGAGTGTGATGCCCTTTTGCGCCCTTCTGATAGGCAAAGTCAATGGGGAAAATCGCCCATCCAGATTTCATGCTGAAGGCGGGACTAGAACTCAGTCGCCTGTTGGTTGGCCCAAAGTCACCCACCAGATTTAATACCTAAGGCGGGATTAGAACTCAGTCTCCGGGTGATTGGTCCAAAGTTATGCAACCAGATTTCACGCTGAAGGCAGGACTAGAACTCACAGTCTCCTGGTGATTGGCCCAAAGTCACCCAGCTAGATTTCATGCCTAAAGCGGGACTAGAACTCACAGTCTCCTGGTGATTGGCCCAAAGTCACCCAGCTAGATTTCATGCCTCAAGCGGGACTAGAACTCACAGTCTCCTGGTGATTGGACCCAGCCAGATTTTTATGGTTTAGATTAGAATTTACAGTCTCCTGGCTTCTAGCCAACTGCCTTAACCACTGGAGTCTAGCGATGCCTAAAATTTTTGTCATTGCATGCTGAATGCAATGCATGCGCGACACCACCTGTGCACGCCCCACCCACCCGCACATGCGTGTGTGACTCCCCACCCCCCTGCGCATGCGTGCACAATCCCATTTTGGGCCTAGAAGGCCTCCTGCACCAACCTGAAAGCTAAAACAGGACGCGGGGGGGGGGGCNGCGTGCACAATCCCATTTTGGGCCTAGAAGGCCTCCTGCACCAACCTGAAAGCTAAAACAGGACGCGGGGGGGGGGGCACAGGAGGTGCCAAAATGCAATACACATGAAGAAAGTCTATGTTGGTTGCAGTTGCTTTCATAGCCACTTTACAAAAATCACAATTATTGAACAATTTTATGACAATGATACGAGAGAAAGGTGGCTGCATTCCAAGCAGTGAGAACATTCAGAACAATATTTTCTACATTTAATTATTAGCTGTTTTTTTACTGCCAAGAGTGCTAGCATTAAGCCATTAAGATGTCAATTCCTGTACTTCACGCTGTTTATGATTTTCAAGGCAAATAACAAAGTAAAGAAATATACATTTTAACATCATATCTATTTACGTAGTATATATAATTATATTTTTTAAAAATAAGAGGTTAAAAACCCAAATTCATAGCCTATCTCTGCTGTCAATATTATGGATTCTTTATGGCTTGCAAAATAAATGACATCATATCAGGAAATATAATTTCATGTGACATCTATTTATTTAATGGCAGGTCCACACATTGTGTGATTTCCCCCCCAATAAATCACTAATAAATCATCAAAAATGATCAAACTATAATTTGGCTTCGTGAATTAATGAACCTAGCTAGCATATCCAATGTGGATGAATATATGTTTCTAATTTAGATCATAAGTGTATATCTCATCATGGTTTGTTAAATAAGCCCTAATGGTTACATTCATGCATCACAGTAAGCCATAAAGGTTGGATAGAAACTCATTGTTTAGATTCCCATAATGTGCTTAATAAACAATATAGAATAGAAAATTAGAATAAAATAGATTACATTAGAGTATAGAATAGAAAAATATAATAGAATATAGAATGGGAAATAGCACAGAAAATTAATAGAATAGAAAATATTAAATTTTAACTTTATTGTCACTTTGAATGTACACTAATTGTACACATTAAAATGAAATTTCACTGTATGCGGCTCTCAAAGGGTCACCACTTCCAATATGCACTACATAAACTTAATGAAATAAATATAAAATTATGTATATAATGTAATTAATGTACATAATATTATGTATATAATGGGTTATCATTACATATGCATATATATGTGTGTATGTGTGTGTGTGTGTATATATATATATATATATTCCAGTCAATTTCTACCATTAAGAATGAGAAGTCACTATTGCAGAAAACAAATGCTATTAAACCATAATGCTATTTGTTTTCCATTTATTACTTATATGTGAATTTTGTAACTATTGTACCTAATGCAGCAATCTATCATTTTAAAATTTCTGGATCAACATTGTACAGGTGTTAGTGAAAATGACCTCAAAGATGATTAAGTTATCCTGCAATTTTCAAGGGTGTATTCTTTTACACTGCTCTGATTTTTCACAAGCCAGTTTTCATTTCTAGGAAGGTACTTTTTAATGTGTTACTAACATGATGAACAGGTATTCATCATTCATGGCTATCAACCAAGAGTCAAATCAGGGTATTCAGTAAATAGCTTCCAAATAAAGAGCAGGAATTGTGAGAACAAGTGAGTGTCAGTAATCATAACTCAAAACACGTTTAAAGCATAAAACAGTTTAGGATGTAATAATTATTAACCAGAACTCAGGTCTCCACAGTAGCAGCTCCTAGTTTAAAAGATTTCAACCTGTTTCGCATGAATAATTATGTGAATATTTGCAAAAAAAACCCGCAGGTGCACTTATGCCTCTGCAATTTGTTGGCTAAGCAAGAAGGCCACAACATCTATATTCACACTGCCTTCAATCTACACATCGATACAGAGAGTTCAAAAACTCCAACAAACGGTCCTCATCTTACGACGAAGTTGTGCTGTAAGTCAAGCTAAACCTGATTTGACCACAATTTTTACAGTGGCAGGTAAACAAATCATTCCTTTTTTTTTTGTTGAGGGAGGAAAAATCAATAATCATGTGACTACAGTATGCTACAACTCCTTGTAAGTCAAGGTGGATGCCCAGCACCTGAACAGTGACGTGACGGCATGGGTGATATGACAGTTGTTAAGTGGGAATATAGGTTGTAAGTCATTTTTTCCAAGGCTGTTCTAACTCTGAAACATTGTTCAACAAACAGATGTAAGTCGGGAATTACCTGTGAAGGCATAAGTCCCTCTAAACAGGTGTTTCTCCATCTGGACAACTTGAAGAAGCTCGGACTTCAACTCCCAGAATTCCCCAGCCAACATGGCCTGCCACGATTGGCTGGGGGCATTCTGGGAATTGAAGTCCACGCTTCTTCAAGTTGCTTAAGATTGAGAAAAAAATAATCTGGATAGGATAACACTAAAAAGACAAAGAAGATACAGAATATTTTTTAACATGGGATTTGTCCTATCAATGGTTAGATAATGGAGGTAGAAGTTAGAAGTTGAAAGATTATTAATATGTATAAATAAATAATATTATGATGACTAGCTGGATACCCATGGTTCACAACGAAACTATGTGGTGGGGCTTAGTTTTCAGGGAGGAAAATAAGAAAAAAAAATCTGCCTCTGCCTACCAACATCCATCGGTATTCATCTGGCTAGCATTCTGTTGAGGGCTGTTTGGAAATTGAAAAAGTATTTGCTGTATGAGCAAGGAGACAGCAAGGAGCCTGGGTGTGGATTAGCTCAACTGTTCTGTACTAAAGCTGGTTGCTGGTATGAAACTGAAACTGAAACTCCTCTCCTCTGCTTGTGTTTTGCATTTGGAAGAGATTTCTTTTCAGGTGGGGAGCGGGAGTAGAGCGTGTTAATAATAATAATATAGAAAATATTAAAGCTCCGATGGTCATTTCGAAAAATCCTTTCTTAGCGAGCAGCTAGAAGCCAAGAGGAACATCCGTGCCAAATTTCAAACATCCGTGCCAAATGTAGGCTTTACGGTTCTAGAGATTTTGTGATGATGAGTGATGGTATTTCACTTTTAGATAGCTAGCTAGCTAGAATTATAGAGATAGATGTATATAGAAATATATATAGAGAGAGATTATTACTATGTACAGTATAAGTAAATTGACCCGGATAATACTGTTTCCTAAGCACCAATGTATGTTAAAGAAAAAGGTATAAATAAAGTATATTTTAAAAAAAGATTGAGAAATCTTGCTCCAAACCCATAAAGCTCACTTCCAGGTTGGAGAACTTCAATTATTTGCAATTAAAAGGCGCAAATCCTGGGAACCAAAAACAGGTTTTTCTGGAGAAAGGCATAAACTCTGGAGAAGACTCATCGTGGTAGTGGGGTCTCCTTCGTTCCTAAAGGCCATAAAGACTGTTCAGAAACCACGCTGATGCAACCTACAGACTCTTTTGCTCATGTGACCGTCTCTAAGCTATTTCCTCACTTGGGGGCAGACAGTTGACCAACAATTTACCATGAAGAGCAAAATCTAGCATTGCAAGGTATTTCTGCAAAATCCTTCAAAAGCAGGCAACCCACTAGAGGTGTTGCTGGAACTTACAACCCACAATGGAGCCCAACATTTCATTTGTTCCAGGAGTTTTGCCCTGTTTTATGACATTTTTGGCCTCAGTCGGTAAGTGGATCGCTGCCATTGATGAGTTACAAACTTAGTTGTCAAGTGAATCTGGCTTCCCCTGTTGATTGTCTAAAGAGGACACACACACACACACACACCTGGGACAATGCAACCATCATAATAAGTACATGCCAGTTGCCAAGCTTCCTAATTTTGATTACTTGACCAATGGGCGTGTGAAAAATAGTCATAAGTAATGAGGGATTCCTTGGTGCTCTCTGAGCTGGTTGTTTTCTTGCAGATGTTTCCTGACCCAACTTGGTAACATCATCAGTGCTTAAGGGAATAGTATTTGTGGAGAGGAGGAAGAGGAGGAGGAAAAGGAGGAAGAGGAGGAGAACTGTGGGTTCCTCAGTGTTCTCTGAGCTTGGTTATTTTCTTGCAGACGTTTCATGACCCAACTGGGTAACATCATCAGTGCTAATAGTCTATCATCACTACGAGCACTGATGATGTAACCTAGTTAGGTCATGAAATGTCTGGAAGAAAATAACCAAGCTCAGAGAGCACCAAGGACCCCACAGTCCACCTCCTCCCCCTCTTCCTCTCCACAATACCTTCTCCCTCCTAGCATTCATGATGTAACCTAGTTGGGTCATAAAATGTCTGCAAGAAAATAACCAAGCTCAGAGAGCATTGAGGAACCCACAGTTCACCTCCTCTTCCTCCTCCTCTCCACAATACTGTGTCCCTTCCAGCACTGATGACATTTCCTAGTTGGGTCATGAAATGTCTACAAGAAAACAACCAAGCTCAGGGAGCACCAAGGACTCCCTCATTACAACCCTGGCCTACAAATATTCTCCTTCATTGGTCCTAAACCCCTTTTTTTTCAGTGCTGTTGTAACGCTGAACACTCAGTAAACGAATGGTCATAAGTCAAGGACTACTTGCAAACCACATTTGGGTTTTGTTTGGGGCCCTGAGGAGAACAGAGGTCGGTGACCAAATATGAAGGAGGAAAGAATGGAAGGAAAGCATGACTCAAAAGTGTGTTTATCCACAACAGCATCACATTTAGAATAGAATAGAGCTGGAAGGGACCTTGGAGGTCTTCTAGTCCAGCCCCTGCTCAAGCAAGAGAACCTATGCAATCTCAGACAAGTGACTGTCCAGTCTCTTCTTAAAAGGCTCCAGTGATGGGTTTAATTTAAGCCCTTTTTAACTCCTACCCAATAGGAGGAAGGCTACTTAAAAGCAGGTCAGCAAAGTCAGGCCAATATTTTAACCTGCCTCGGATTCCCTTTCGAATGCAGCAGGTAGGGAGAAGATCAAGGATGAAGAGAAAGAGAGAGGGAGGATGGAGGGAGAGAGAGAAAGAGAGAGGGAGGGAAACAGAGAGAAAGAGAGGGGGAGGGAGAGAGAAAGAGACAGAAGGGAAAGAGAGAAAGGAGGGAAGGTGAGAGAGAGGGTTAGAGAAAGAAAGAGGAAAGGAGAAAGGAAGAGAGGAAGAAAGGAGAGAGAGAGGGGGGAAGGAGAGACAGGAGGAAGGAGGGAGAGGAAGAGGGAGAAGGGGAAGAGAGAAACTGGTTATGAGATGTGGAAAGAGAATTGAAGGATAGAATGCAGAGAGAAAAGGAGGGAGAGAGAAAGAGAGAGGGGTTATGAGGGAGAACGAAAGAAAGCAGAAAGGAAAAGGGGAGAGAGGAAGAGAGAAGGAAGGAAAGAGAGGGGGGAAAAGAGAAACAGGAGGATGGAGGG
>BHFT01043041.1:0-17984 GCA_004320025.1 Laticauda laticaudata
GTTAAGATAAGCCAACAATGAACCAACGTAAAAACCTGTATTTTAAATGTCTTAAGCAAAGATAAACTTTCTTAGGTAAACTTTATGACTGTATTAAATAAAGCAAAAGAACAAGTAAAGCTTCTTTAAGCAAAATAAGCTTAACAAGTAAAACAGCTCAGTCTCTGACCACCTATACTCAGTCACTCTGAGTCATGTCTATCGGTCTCAGCTATTAAGCGGGCAGGGACTGTGGAGGTGGCTGTGGCTTGAGTGCTGGGTCTGAGGCACCATTGGTGTGCTTGGCCCGAGGGTACAACAGAGGATGGTATGTTCAGGAAGCTATCCCGAGAGCTGACTCAGTCCCATGAGTGAAGGACCCTTCCTACAAGGACTAAGATGTCAGGCACCAAATACTGATGACAGATTGTCCATTGGACGGGCTTGGACTGTTGGCGGTGCGGAGAGGAATGGTTATGGAGGAGTGTTAGTAGGGGCTGTCTTGGTCTGCAGCGGGTGAGGAGTGCCGTCTGTGGCATGCAATGAACTTTGGGCTGACTGGGAAGTTTCTTCTTCTTCGCTGTGGAAGTCCATGGTAATTCATATCCTTTGGTAGGTGAGATGGCTGTTGAAAGCCAAGTGAAAGTGGCTAAGTGACCATTGCCCTGAGGGTGGAGGAGCAGAACATTAGGATTGAGGTAGGAACAGCTTACAGCTGGGCCTGAGGTTTGGGAGAAGTGCCTGCTATTCTTCTCTTCATCACCTGTTACTGGGCCTCAGGCAGGTCCTCAGGGTCTGGCTCACATAGTGTGAAGGGCTTCCAGGCTGAGGATGCCTCTGTCCAAGTGGACCAGCTGAGAGAGGTTCTGTCTGGTCTTCATTGTGTCCCTGACTCCAACAAGCACACTGTGGTCCTGGCCCTCCAGTCTGCACTTTCTGCCTGCATCCTCTGAGCTCGGGGGTGGGGGTGCGATTGGCACTACATGGTGGCTGCTCCTTCTTGCCTACCATTTTGTGATATCAAAAGGCATCATCCCCACGGATCCCCAAGTCCACCAGTATGGGGGAGTGCAGCTGTCGAGGGGTCTCTGCTGTGGCCCTTCGGAAGACACCTTGCACTGGACAGGGTAGCTGGGCATCCTGGCTGGGAAGAGGACTGGGCTGGTCTGTGGGCTGGTCATGAGAGAGTGGGGTACTCAGAGGGGGCTGCTCCTCGGTGGCGGGACATCCTCACCCTCCAGGAACTGCACTTGGCCATGACGTTACATCTCCGGTCAGTGAGTCTTGACTCATTGCGGCCTGCCCTGATTTTCTTGAAGGTGTAGTTTGCCATTACCAGGGTGTGCATGTGCTTCCACCGTCCAAGAGTTACTTCTGCAGTGTTTACCTCTCAGGCTCTCTGCCTTGTCTCTCCTCCATAAGGTGCCTGTTCTTTCTTTGTGATTGTTCCCGATACAGTCTGTTAGCCCTTTCTGTTAGAGATTACTTGTTTCTCCCTCAGGCCATCCAGGCACCTCATTCTCATGCACCTCGAAATTGGTGTACTGTTCCTCTCTCCTTCTCCTTCCCTTTGCCCTCTTCCTCCCTCTGGTCAGGGCTTTCAGCAGGGCCTCAGCAGCATTGTGGCTCCTTCAGCCAGCAGGGCCTTCAAGCTAGCAGGGGCTTCAGGGGCTTTCAATCAGCAGGTCTTTGTAGGGGCTGGAGGGGCTTTTGGGGCTCGGATCCACACAGCAGTTAGCAGCAAGCAGCAGGCAGTAGCAGCTGGCAGCTTTCAGAGTCAGTGCCAGGCGTAGGTCTATGCTGGTGTTCTGCCCTTCTATTTCACCTTGCCTGGGCTTGAACGAGTCTCACGTACTTCCTTTCTTCTTGCCTGACTGACTGAAAACCGTGGTTCCCTGCAAGATGTATCTGCGCATTGTCTTTCCCTTGTTATTTGCTGCTGTCGTTGCGTGCTGCATCCTTTTTACATTCCACGGAGCGATGCATTCATATCCACCCATGCGCAGTGAAACGCATTGCATTCCGATATTACATCCGTGCTGGCATCCCCTTGTTTCCTATGGTGTACGTGATGCATCGTTTCATTCCACTATGCCATCCACCCTTTCCGCTATGCATCTGCTTTTTGGATATTTCTGTCTCCAGAACCCCTTTTGGAGGTGTATCTGCTTCCATCCGCTTTTTCATAACTGCTAGGCTCCTTGAATATCCGTTTAAACACCCCGCTACATTTACTACCCAGGTCGTTTCTTTTCCGTTCTGTTTATTGCAATTATTTTTGCCACTTTTTGGGAGTGGATGTGAAAACGTTGATGGATCTCACCCCCGAAATTTTGCTTGTCTCCGCTCTTGTGTCCTTATGCATACGTTTTGCATCCATCAAGCCATTGGACCGGGCCTTTTAATTGTCCTCCACTATTAGGAAGTTTTCTCCTTATTCCAGTTTGCTTTCTCTTCCTTGATTAATTTCCATTTCCATATTTCCTGGTCTTGCCCTCTTTCATAATAATAATAATTGATATAATATGACCCCCTCATTCTTTGTGGCACCCCTCAAATACTGGAAGACGCTTTTATTGTCACCCCTTAATTTTTCTTTTCTTTAACTAGTGTCTATAATCCCAAATCCCTTGCAGCCGTACCATAGGCTTTTAGTCTCTAGCCTTTGATTCATCTTAAGGCCCTGTCACACTGCGATGGATGCAAAAACGTTAGTAACATTAAGGGACACAGCGGTAATGTGAGAAAAATGTTCCATCCGTTTTATAAATTCTCTTCTCTCAAAAGGGGCAAAAATTTGCATAACTAAGAGCGGATTAACATTGTGGAAAAGGAACGGATGGGGGTGTTAGGACGAAGGGCGGATGGAAAACGGTATGTCCGGAATGGGAAACCTTAGTCTGATGGAAGGGTGGGGAGCGGGAATGGGCACATCCGCAAGCTTTCTGGGGACCTGCAGGTCAATAAGCGGACACGGAATTTTGGAAAGAGGGGATGCAGTGTTAAGCGGGATGGCTGTTAAGTGATGAAGGGATGCAAAGCGGAAGCCTAACGGATGCCTAGCGGATGCACAGCGTTTCACTTGCGCATGCGGCGGAAAGTGTCATCCCCCCAAATAAAGGAAGCACCGACACACCACAAGGAAAGACCTGTCTCCACACAACAGCCCCAGCCTGCTCTGCACCTCCAGCCTTGCTGCCAGGCCTTGCTGCCAGCCTTGCTGCCTTGCCATCCTGCCAGGCTCCCTGCAGCTCTTGCTGTCGCCTGCCTGCCAGCCTGCACTGCCAGACTTGGTGCTTGCCTTCCTGCCAGCCTTCCTGCAAGCCTCCTTGCCAAGCCTTCCTGCCGCCTTTGGTGCCGCCTCCTGCCAGTCTTCCTTGCCAGCCTTCCTGCCAGCCTTCCCGCCAGCCTTCCCTGCCAGCCTTGCTGTCTTCCTGCCTGCCAGCCTGCCTGCCAGACTTGGTGCCTGCCTTCCTGCCAGCCTTCCGCCAGCACTTCCTGCCAGCCTGCCTGCCAGCCGTTGGTGGCCTGCCTTCCTGCCAGCCTTTCTGCCAGCCCTGCCCTGCCACTACCTGCCAGCCTTGTCTGCAGCCAGGAACCCCACACTCATGGGGTAGCATTAGAAGAAAGCCTCATGCCATCTGCTACCAGCCCTTGTGCAAGTAGGGACCTGGCCATCCCTCCCACTCCCTCTGGCCCTCACTCTGCTTTCTGCTCTGGGTATTCTGTAGGCGCACAGGCTCGCTCTTCTGGCCTGGCTGGGGCTTCTGCCTGCTTCTGTCTTCTGGAGGAGTTTGATTGATGCTGCTTATGGGGGGTTTGGGCTTTCTTTTGCTCGTGCTTTACCCTCTGCTGTTAGCTGCTCGGGCGGTTGTGCTTTCTTGCTGCTTCTGCTTCTGAAGGAGCTGTGCTTGCTGCTTTCTGGTGGTGGTGCTTCTGCTTGGTGCTTTATCGCTTGTATGCATTCCTCGTTCCTGCTGGTCCTGCTGGTCCTGCTGGTTCCGCTGGTCCTGCTGGTCCTGCTCGTGCTCCTGATCTTGTTTGTCCTGGCTCGTCCTGCTCGTGCTTCCTGGTCTTGCTCATCCTGCTTGTTCCTGGCTGGTCCTGCTTGTCCTGCTTTTGGTCTCTCTCTATGCTTCCTGGTGTCTGCTGGTGCTTACTTCTGCTGATATCTGGGTTCTTGCTGGTGCTGCTGCATGCTGCTGATGATGATCCTACTTTGGTGCTCTGTCTGGTGCTGCTGCTTGCTGCTGAAACTTGATGATGATCCTTGCTTGGTACTGCTTGCTGCTGGTGGTGTGGAGGAGCAAGCCTCCTACAACCTGTGGAAGCCCTTCTGATGATGGGTTTTTCCCATTCTGGTCTGCCATTAATGGGGATGGAAGAGGCGTATGTGAGAATGGTTGAGAGGAGGCATGATTACTACACTTGAGTGAGGAACACAAGGATGAGGTTGCTTTGAGTGGCTGAGAGCAGAAATGAGTAGCTGTGGCGGAGGGACATCAGGCCTACATGGGTACCACCCAAAAGGAAGCAGGTTCTGCTTGGATAGAGAGGAAGGCGAGGAGCCTGGGCTACACATCGGATGTGCTGCTCGGCTGGTGGAACACATGCACTTCACCTGGTACTCGGAATGCTGCACCTCGAAATTTGGGCAGGGCCATGTCAAGCTGACAGACAGAGAGACGTCATTGGCCAGGTGCCAGCTTCCTGGAGGGGTTGAGATCCACCACCGAGGCAGCAGCCCCTCTCACAAACCCTCTCTCTCCGGCAGGCCTCTGAGAGCCAGTCCTCTTCCGGGCTGAGGGTCAGCTCCTGTTTCTCCAGGCAGGTTTTTTCTTTGTGGAGTCTGCTCCCACGTTTGATCGGAGAACCGCGCGACAGTTGTTTTTAACCATGGCGGATGCCACGTGGAAGACTCCCTGCGAGTGGGAGAAAGGAGAGGCACTTCCACCACAGTCCTACCGCATCCACCCCCAGCTCCACACTCCACAGAAAGGCAGCAGAGCCAGACAGGAGGGCAGAGCCCACACTGTACCGCTGGAAGATCAGGGACAGCATCAGGAGCAGCATTAGATCTCCTCTCTCAGCTGGTCCACACCGACTCCTCATCCTCCAACCACAAGCCCTTCCCTCACCTATGTAACCAGACGCTCCACGAATGGCGAACCCCAGTACCAGAGTGGTGAAAGAACGGATCACCGAGCTGCTTACACAAACCACTCCAGATCCCAGAAGAGAACCTGCTCCCACCCAGTCAGGTCTGGCTCCTACCACACAGGGTTTTGATGTCCCTCCAATTCCAAGGCTGTCCACAGTCCCTCACCTACCAGGGCTACGCACCAGGAGGTCCAGCCAGCACAGGCAGCCAGCACCTTTCCAGTACCAGCACCAGACCTTCATTCAGACGCCCACCATTGCCACCGGGTTCCACTGATGCCACCATGCCACCCACGCCCACTTGATGCCCACTAGATTGCCACCCACGACCACCGATCCACCCACGCCAAGTATCCTCACACAGCTGCACAGACCAGACCAGCCCCACATACAATGCTCCTCACTCCCACCCCACAAGCCAAAGCCCGGCCTCAGTACATCTGTCCTCGGTATTGGACTGACACCCCATGGCATGGAGGAAGGAAGCTCTCAACATCACGGGGCTTGAGCCAGCGCTCTGAGACGCCATTCCCCAACACACCGGGGTCCAGGCAAACCCAAAGTCGGGGCTTCAGACCACGCACATCCAGCAGCAGCACCTCCCACAGCACCTGGACCACCTCACCCCTGAGACGGGACCACACCTCCGAGTGGAAACTGATAAGAGGTGCGAGACTGGCGTGCGCTAACCTTGCGCTACGACTTATTTGGACACTTGACTTGGGTCATTTTTACTTATTACAGCATATTGTATGATAATAAAGATTATCTTTATTCACACCTTGCCTCATTTATTTTATTAAATAAAAGTTCATTGGTGGAACTTTTAAGAAATGGTTTAAGCCTTTGCAATGCTTTGTGGGATGGGTAAGGATAGCCAGGTGGGAATGGGCAGGGATACCAACTGGATGGGTAAATAAGCTTGGAGAGCAGGGATACCTGTGGGTGAGGTTCAGGAATATCTGTAGGGAATGGGTAATATCTGGAAATGGGCAGGGATACCTTTTTTTGGGTATGGGTTAAGATAGCTGTTGGATGGGTTGAGATAAGCTGTGGGGATGGATAAACCTCCCGTTGCAAGCATAGGGGACTGTATTGATCCACCCTCCAGGTGCCACACCTATGGCCCTTCATTAATCAATACTAATGTAATCATTGATCCACACATGTTCAAACATAAACACAACTCTATTAAATGCCCTGCTCATTGTAGGCCCACCCAACATACATGGCCAATTCTCAATCAGTGTGATGAGACAGGGTGAAGAAAGCATACATTAATCATCTACCATCTGTTCTTGCCACTCCACCGCTTCCCAGCTGCGGAAGTTGCACAGTGTATTCAGGAGGTTTGCGCTGCTTCTTCCCTTTTTACAATGTGAAGCTCTGTGGGGGCCTTGCACATCCACATATCTATCCAAGGTTTCGCCACTGCTCCATTCCCCAGGCTCCATGTCCCCATTGCCTTGTTGGTGGATCCAAGAGGCCTGTTCTTGCAACACTGGTACGGGGTTGCACATGAGGATTGTGCAGGATGACAGCAAGCTTCCAGCGATGTTCCTCACGGTGTCTCTGGCGATGCTGCATGGTGATAGAAGTACCTAGAAAACCTGTTGGCCAGGATGCCAAAGGCGTCTCCACCCACCCGTCTTGCCCTGGACAGCCTGTAGTTGAAGATCCTCTCTTCACGGGTGAGGCAATTCTGGATAGTTGTAGGGCTTCCATGATGGTTAGTATGTTCTGTAGGGAGAAGACGTCATCCCCCACGATCAATGTAGGTCACATCTTGCTGTCGTTGGGCAGTGAGGTCTGATATGGGTAAGCCCCATTGATGAGGTGCGTTCCAGCCCCTCCTTGAGGTCACTGGCGTGTTGTATGCCTGAAACGTCTTGCCAAATCGATGCACATGAACTTAGTAGTTCAGCATCGACCAGGCGAAGAGGAATGATGCTGAAGGAAAGCCCTTGTAGTTGGGCAGGCCATGTGCTTGCCATCTATGGCTCCAATGGTGGGGGAAGTTCCACCTACTGATACAACTGCTCTGCAACATTTCTTTAAGCCTTCTTCAAAGTGCGAGCGGGCACTGCGAGGAGCTCCTCCAAGTATTCTTCGATGTATGGCTAATGCACCACTTCTCTGACCACAATTGCTTGATGGTGTTGTGTGGCACCCTCCAGCCATACTGCATGCTCCTGTACGTCCGTCCCTGAGGCCAGGTGGTGCAGAGTCAGTGACACCTTTGCAGCCAGGTCCAGGCTGGGGCGGAAGTTTGGTGCTCTGCTTGAAAACAAATATTCATTTTGTCACCCTGGTTCCAGCCGCATGGCACTAACCTTTGGTCAAACATGGCTGAGGCATCCTCTATGAATTCTGGAAGTGCACGAGCGGACTTATTTCTCTGACTCCACATCAGCTTTGTTTGTTACTATGCTCTCTCGTTACTTGCTCTTCTTCCCTGTATCTCTAATTCTTCGGACCCAGACGCTTCTTGACCCCCTCCTTTTCTTCCCGTAGAACAGTTGCAAGAGCCTGAGATGGCTTCGCACTGTTGCAGAATGATGGAGTGTTGCTACCAAAAGGAGTTTGTTATGATCCAAGTGGACATGACTGGATGCTTGTGGTTAAAGGAGCAAGAGGCAGATGAAGGCCTGCAGAAGGGTGGGGGGGGTGGTCTGCAACAGTCAGGGCGCTGGTCTTGAATATTGAGATCAGGTTGAGTTTTGCTCCCTCTCTCTCCCCTTATATGGACAATTAAGGTTTCCCTATGTGACCTTTTGCATCCTCTCAGGCATCCTCTAGGACATCCTTAATATCCGAAATAGGTCACCCTCTGCCCAAACGTTTTTTCCATCTTAAATGGCTTTTGTTGCGAGCTATGCATCCGACCGCTTTCATCCTTTCTCCGTACCGTGCTACAACGCTGCGCAATTCCGGTTTTCCGTCTTTCCTCCCTTTGTGTCCGCTTTCCTCTGGAGTATAGATCTTGAGTTTGCACGTGATGCACAGTGGATGTCTAGTTAGAATTCGCGGACCGCGTAACGGATGCCGACGGATGCTTAAACGGATGTCCCCGTATGCCTAGCAGATGCGAGTAACGGATGCATTGGATTATCATTTTCCAGTAAATGTTTTGATGCAGCTCAAAACCTTCTTTTGAGACGGATGAAATTGTCAATACGGAGGAATCTGATGGATCAGAGAGGAAGCACAAAACGGAGGCAGTTGCAGTTTACAGAACGGAGCATCGCGTAACACCAACGGATGGCAAGTGTTTTTCTCCATTTTACATCCTCTTTCCATCCATTGGTGCAGTGTGACAGGGGCTTTACTTGCTCTTCTCTGCACTTTTTCCAAAGTCTCAACATCTTTTTTTGTAGTATCATGACCAAGTTGCAGTATTCCAGGTGTGGCCTTACAATGCCTGTGGGAAACAAAGATGATCCTCCATATTTTAGCTAGGTACAGCCTTCTGGTCGAGTATGGGTTGTGGTGTATCTTTGCTGTAGTTATATTGCAGGATATCCAATCCAGGCCACCACTTCCAAGCAAGGCTCACCATTGGATGTTGAAGCCACCAAACAAAGGGAGACATTGCCAAAAAGGCTTCAAGAGTTGTAAATCTAATCTTAAGAAGCTTCTCCTCTGGTAATACTGAATTGCTAACTAGGACATACAAATCCTTTGCTAGACCAATATTTTCATGCAGTTCCACTGTCTGGAATCTGCACTGTATATTAGATATAAATACAATTGAGTGAGTCCAGAAGTATTTTACCAGAAGAGTAGTACACTCCTTTGTTCTTAACAGAATACCCTACGCCACCAGACTTGAGATTCGAGGCTTAGACAACTTTGAACTACACCAGCTAAGACTGGACAAGCATAGTACATAAAATCATATGTTACAACGTCTTACTATTTAATGAATATTTCAGCTTTAACAACAACAACACAAGAGCATACAACAGATATAAAGTTAATGTAAACCACTCCAAACATAATTGCAGGAAGTATGATTTCAGCAACAGAGTGGTCAATGTCTGGAACTCACTACCTGACAATGTTGACATCTGCTCAAATCTCCACTCCTTTACCCTCAAACTAACCTCTATTGACCTCACCCCATTCCTAAAAGGTCTGTAAGGAAGTGTGCATAAGTGCACCATCGTGCCTATTGTCCCTGTCCTACTCTCCCCATTTTTTCTGTATACTGTACAGAGGTGGATTTATAAGCCGTACAGATGCAGATAGATAACCCAACAAGACGTCCATAACAAAGTACATTTAATGGTTCATTAGGTATCCTCATAACTCACATTTGTGATGAAGTTCTTTAATGACCAATCCTTTTGTATATCTGTCTTGTAGTAAAAGATGGTTATCTCCTAACCCATCTTGTAGCGATAGAAAACAGCTCCCATGAGTTAGGGAGTTCCGGTAAAAGTGAGGAAAACTTCCCCCAACGCCTTGAGGGTCAATTTAGTGACCAATCAGGATTACAGATGTGGACACGTGATATGGACTACATTTCCCAGGATACCTTTAACTACATTTACCATGATGCATTCCCTTAAGGGGACAGCTCATAATTCCTAAATAACTATCCANTGATGCATTCCCTTAAGGGGACAGCTCATAATTCCTAAATAACTATCCAATTCCCATAGACTGGCTGGGACAGCACTCCATTAATTTGTACCTATTTCATGTTTATTCTTATCTCTATTATATTGTAAACGTTTGACAAAATAAATGAATAAATAAATGGATGGAACCACGAATTCTGATTTCTCTCTCTATCTCATTGAGAAGATCCATTTCTTCCACACTGCTATTTTGGAGAAACTATCAAGTTGAGTTCCTTTTTTTAATTGATTATAAGCCATAGAGTTGTTTTTGACTCCTAGCAACCATGTAGATAGATTTTCTCCAAGACGAAGTATAGGTAACCTATTCCTTCAAGTATCCCAATGGTGCATTGCCACTATTATTAATTCCACCCCATTTCTGCTGGTCATCTGTTCTTCTCTTTCTTCGACTTTTTCAGTTTTAAAGCCTTCCCCAGAGAGCTGGGTCTTCACAGAAGGATAATTTCAACCTCGTCTAATGCTTTTAGAACAAAAACTAAACTCGAAGAGATGTATATATTTGTGCATATTTCTCCAAACACATTTGTTTGGGTTTCCAATTTGGCCTAATGTACAGGCTAATATTTCTACATCGATGTTACTCAACAGAATGCATTTTTCAGTACTACTTTCATAAATACTATGGTTTTTCTTTTTTAAAAATGTTTTATTTATATGGCATGTAAAAATTCAATTTCAGTCAAACAGGGTGTTGTCTGAGTACAATCATAATCAAGATATTTACAATAGTATTCATCACAATAATATTGATACTATAATAACAATAATATTTAACTTTATCTACTTTAACAAATCTCCTTTATAACATTTGCCCTTTTTATATCCCCATATTTCTAACTTCTGTTTTTATTATCAAGTTTCATACATCAAGTTTCTTCTTTTTCCTTAATTATAAGCATCAATCTGTCCATTTCTGCACATTCTAATATTTTCTTAATTACATTCTAGTCCAATTCTGTTAATTCTTTATTAAAGCCATACTATGATTATTATTTTTTTTGAAGACTTCTCGGTGCAGATAGGCAGGCATATCTGTTTGTGGTTGGTTGGCTTTTAATAAAAGCAAATATTTTGTCAAATTTGGAGAAGCCCTTTAATTTGTAGACTAGAGAAGTTTTGGATTTATGTATCAGTTTGAAAAGGCAAAATTGATATCCAGGCAGGCTGGATTGAAGTAGATAGTCTCTGGAGTGGCCTGAAGTTTGCCTCATGTTTATCCAATAGCCCTTGTTTAAATTGATCGATTAAGCTTCTTTCATTCTAGCCCAACTTCTGAGAAAAAAAAATCTGGAAGTCAGCAACAGCATAGTCATGAGCTGAGCACTTAATCTGTTGAAGGAGATGGATTTCACTGCTGGTGGCCACTTATTTGACTGAATCATTGAGTCAGTCCTCCAGAGCATTGCAAAATGGTCACCAGGGTGTTATTATGCATTCAAATGGGCTCCCAGCTTGCAGGGTCCTCTGTCATCCAGCCAAAGATAAATCCTACCCAAGGTTGGTCTGTGGGAAAATACTGAGATCTTGGAGACTTACATCATTCACAGTGGACACACATTTACCTGGAGTCCAGGGGTGGGCTTCAAAAATTTTAGCAAGGGGTTCTCTGCCCTGTTTCTGGTTGGGTGTGACCATGGTTGGGCGTGGTCTAGTCAGCCTCCTGTACCACAGTTGGGGGGGGGTATGATTTTGCCCTCCCTGGGCTCCGGAGGCTTTTCTCCAGCCTCCAGGACAGCGAAAACGGCCTCCTTGGGCTCCGGAGGTTCTCTGGAAACCAGAAATGGGCCCTTTTCTGGCCTTCCTGAACTTCCAGGAGGTCCATTTTTTAGCCTCCCTGAGCCTCCATGCACACCCTGCACTTACCTGCATCTAAAACGGGCCACGTGGGGACTCCTGGGAGGGGTGGGGTGGGCCAGGCAGGAGTGGGATTTGGGGGTTCTCCGAACTGCACAGAATCTTAGCTAGGGGCTCTCCTGAATCCATGGGAAACCCCCATCAGTCCACCTGTCAACTCATAAAACATTCCCATGCCTGTTTTAGTAGATGCCATAAAAGGGGGAAAGCAAAAGTAATATTCCAACTCTTTATCTTTAAAATATTGTAACTAAAATACCAGAGCTTTTGCCCATAAATATGTTTAATTGGAGAATATGAATGATGACACCCAGCCCGTGAATGTGCTCAATTGGAGAATCTGGGTTATGAGACACTCATTGTGATGACCCGGAGTGTAACACAAACGTAACAAAATCCAAAACATAAATAAATGTCCTTTAATGCCTCCAGCTTGGCCCCACTGTTCAATAATTCTCAGTTGGAGATAAAACATACTCAAAAATAGTCTTCAAAAGAAAGCAATACAGTCTGAACTTAATGAGCAGATAAAGGTGAAATTAAAAAACAAAAACAAACTACAATGAAATAATTTCCCCAATGGACCAGAATAAGTGAATTATCAACTTCAAGGAGATAACAAGTCACAGTCTGTTAGAGAGATGCCAACCAAGATAACTTCAGCCCAAAATAAAACATGCTTTGCTTCTGGCAACACTGTGTTTTAACTGTCTCTCTTATATACTATTCTCCCCAGCTGCAACCAATGAGGGGGATCATGGCCACTTCCTCTCTCATAAGCCAAGTTGTTTACTTCTCTGTTCCTCCCTGCGTGTCCTAGGATTCAGAGGGGATGGGCCCGGTTCTTCTTCTGACTGCTCAGCTGGCCTCTGCCCTTCCTCAGCTCCTCCACAACCTCTGGAGCCATACCTCCACTCCCTGTCAGCTGTTCCTCCTCTCCCTCAGAGTCCAACTCTACCAAGGGCATGACACCCATTGAAGTTTGGCTAGAGAATCATGATTTAATTAGAGCGATTGCTGGAATTCTGACAGCACCCCTGCTGGAGTCTTATCATAAAGGTAACCCTCGACTTACAACAGTTTGTTTAATGACCGTTCAAAGTTACAATGGCATTAAGATGGGACTTACGATGGTTTTTCATACAATCTTTGCAGCATCCCCATGTACACATAATCAAAATTCAGACGTTTGGCTGCTGATTCACATTTACAACAGTTGCATTGTCCTTGCAATCATGTGATCCCCTTTTGGGACCTTCTGATGAACAAAATCTTATGGGGAAGCCAGATTCATTTAACAATCATGTTACTAACTTACAATTCACTTAACAACTGTGGCCAAAAAAAGTTGTAAAATGGGACAAAACTCCCTCTCACTCAACAGCAGAAATTTTAGGCTCTATTGTGGTCGTACAGGATTACCTGCATTAGCTAAGCAGAAGAGCAAATCCTCAGGGTGACTATAAGCAGCAACAGATGGAGATTTGGGACTGGGCAAAGTACAGGAGTCTTGGCAGTAATAGAGGCTGCCCCCCTTCACTGCTGGACTAGCTGGTTTACGGTCTGTGCTGATGGGCTCAGCATCACAATTTGGTCCTGCTATTGAAGCCAGGCAGAATAACTTTCTCCCTGGTCAGTGAGACTGGAAGAGGATCTGGAGCCAGTCATTCATGTTGGGGTCAGAGTGCAGCCTTTCTCTGTAGAGCTGAGAATAAGAGTGGGCAGATCTCTTGTCAGTCTTCAGGCCAGACCAGGCTCCAAATCTCTGATTTTCCAGAAATTCAGCCCTGGATTCAAAAATTGGATAGCAGCAGAAACCTCAAAGACTCAATGCTGCTAAATAAATTGCTTTATTGCAGACACAAAAGATCTGCTGGCTGCAGAACATAGGAATCAAGGAGAGAGGGAGAGAAGGGAGGGAGTGTGTATGTGAGAGAGAGATACAGATACAGATTAACAGAGTTGGAAGGGACCTTGTAGGTCATCTAGTTCAACCCCGACCCACCCAAGCCGGACAATTTTCTTCTTAGCCCTAAACCTAACTTTCCTCCTCAAAATCTGCTCTTCTGAATTCCAGTATTCAAGCATGGCCCTGCATTGCTCCTCTTTCTCTGGGTCAAGGATCATCAGGGATGACTTCATCTCAAGGAGCAGATCACCATCACATATTCGGCTCCTACCTGTTAGGGGTGATTAGATACATCCTGGAGAGTCTTCTTCTGATTGCTTTTTCCACCTTCTGACAAATAAAACTGTCAGCGAGAGAAGACAAGAATTTATTGGACCTCTGACTTTTGATAGCAGATGTCGGAATAATTGAAATACCCCATTTGGCAACTCTAAAACATGCTGACACCATTACCACTGTCTTGTGTTTCTTTGAAAGATGTGTTGTCTGACACAGAAGGATACTGATATGCTGAACAATCGATGCCCCTAAAGTCACAGGTATGACAGAGTCAACTGTTTCCTGTAACTCCTCTTGTTTTCTGAATTTTATTTTCACCTCCCAGATACCCATGGCTTAGAGGTGTCAAACTGGCAGCCCATGGGCTGCATGTGTCACATGCAGGCCAGCCCAGCCCAGCTCCGCAAAGGGAGGGAAAACATCATGATACTTCACATGACGGAAACGTGACACAGTGAGTTTGACACCCATGCCATAGCTCAATATACTTTCATGGAGCCATAATGAAGGGACTCAAATTTTGGACCCAGAATGATAACAGTGTTAGCTTGTGGCACCAAATTTTCATCTGGAATATAAGATAGAAAGAAACATAAGGAGAGGTTGAGTTGAGTTGAGTTGAATTGAATTGTCATCCTGGCCCATCTACTTCTTGACAAACAACCCTTGGCATGTCATTCCACCACATCTCTCAGGTCAAAAAGGGCTACACACCATTTGTTTAAGACTCATTGGGTGTTCTGACCAAGGCTTCCTGAGACCATAATTAAGCACACACTTAGTCCAAACAACTGTCTTATTTCAGTGCTGGAAATTATGTTCTTTCCCAGCCTGTAATGAGTCCTAAATAGTTCCTCAAAATAAGCACCCACCTTTATCTCCTTTGAATTGCTGCCAACAAATAAAGAGCCAAATTAACTGTAAAAAGTCAAACCAAGTACAAAGTCCACATAGAGCTTCAAGGTTTAATCCAAACAGAGAGAACAACATTGTTTCCTGCAAAGGTTCTTGTCCCTTTTGCTCCTCCTTTATGTCTTATGGGAGGGCCAATCACCTCCAAGCCTTACTCCCAAGTAGCCCCTTTTGTCTTAACTGTTCTTGCCTGCTGGTAGCTATCACACAGATTCTGGAGGCTCCGGAGTCAGCATATAACTCCCAGATGGCCCTGGGCCCATCTCTGTGTCAGATGCAGATTCCTCATTCGAGCCATCCCCAGACTCTAGGACTGGCCCATGTTCCTCCCCGCTGTCTGGCTCTGCTGCCATCTCCATAGGCTGCCAGTGGACTACAACACTAAAGGTTGCAGGAATTGGGTATGGCTAATCTAGAGAAAAGAAAGACTAGGGGTGACATGATAGCAGTATTCCAGTATCTGAGGGGCTGCTGCAGAGGAGAAGGGGATCTAGCTATTCTCCAAAGCACCAGAAATCAGGACAAGAAACAATGGATGGAAACTCATCAAGGAGAGAAGCAATCTGGAATTAAGGAGAAACTCCCGAACAGTGAGGACAGTCGAACAGAAGTTGCCTTCAGAATCATTGTTGCTCCATCACTGGGGTTTTTAAGAAAAGACTGGACAGCCACCTGTCTAAATGGTATAGGGTCTCCTGCTTGAGCAGAGGGTTGGACTAGATGATCTCCAAAACCCCTTCTGGCTCTGTTCTGATAGATTAAATTGTGTTGCCTGTAGCTCAACAGACAGTGACAAAAAGGGAGAAAGCAGATTATTGCATTCAGTTCTTGAAGAGGAAGCATGGGATCCAATATGATAAATAGATTATATTTAAATCATTTCTAGATTTTTTTTAAAAAAGCAGATTAAATAGAGATGAATTGCTTCTGTGTTTTCAAAAAACCAAGTTGCAGGTGTGTCTCTGTGTGTGCAAAAGTGGGCACACCTGCCTGAACATGGATGTGCATGCATGCACAGTCTAGGGTGGACCATAGTAGCATGAAGCCTGTTCTGCGAGGGAACGAAAGAATTGTGACTTTGTTCAGGAAGCTTAAAAGGAAAAAGCAGTAAAGGATGACATTCTGTAATGAATTTTTTTAAAATTTGATATTATTTCCATGGGTTGGGGAGATCCAAAAATGAGGATTCAGAATCAAAGGCAGCTGGACCTGCTTGAATGACCCAATCATGAAAGAAAATGAACTGAAACATAAGAGAGAAGATGAGGGCTGTTGCTGGGCTTTCTGTATTCTTTTCCTATTTCCCAGGGGGATCTGCGGAAGCTGTTAACAAGTGGCTCACAAATGAATTCCTCCCTCTTTGATCTCCCTTTTTTTCCACCCCTTTGCCATTAATATAGATTTCCCTGCTGTTGGATCCCCTGCTGGCTTCTACCTGAATCAGCCTTTCAGAAAGAATGTGCCATTTATTTTTACATTTCCCATTCTTCTCTCTCCCTCTCCCTCTCTCTCTCTCTCTCTCGTCCAATCCCCCCCCACCCAAGCAGGAGACCCTACACCATTTCTGATAAATGGCAGTTCTGTTTCTTCTTGAAAGTCTCAAGTGGTGAAATACCAACAACTTCTGAAGCAACTTCTGTTCCATGGGTTGATTGCTCATTATCCTGGTTGCTCTTCTTTGCACTCTTTCGAGAGTCTCAACATCTTTTTTTTAAGTGTGTTGACCAATTAAGGTTCTCATTTTCTCCTTTCAACTCCAGGTGTTCTCTAATGAGTCTATAGGGATAGGGATAAGGTGAGAATGGAGGTTTGTTCTCTGAGCTTGTGGGTTGGTTTCCAAACATTTCATGACCAGACTAGGTAACATATTCAGCAGATGTTAGGGGGATGCCACTGTTGGCATTCTGCTTCTAAGAGCTTTGTATGAACAGTAGGTCTTGTGATGGGAGGGTCACATCAGATGAAGGACTTGTGATGAATCTACAGATAAGAAATTCACAGTTCACATTTGAATTCAAAATTATCTTCCCCATAAACTGGATCTGAATTAGCATTCAATACTGAGGAAACTCCTGTGCAAGAAATGCATCTATTCATCAAAAGAGGTACCAAAATGCATTATATTAAGAATGTTTGTTTGCAAACATGTTAAAGGCAGGGCAAAATGGGAAAGAAACATGCCTGCAATGTAGAAATATGTGGTAGGCATAGACATTTTAGAGTGATTTTTTTTAAAAAGCAAAATCTCAAGTTGGATGAATTGAATTTGACAATTCATAAAATGAAGTGGGGAGAAATCTGAATTTGAAAGATGCACAAAAATGAAAAATTTATGTTCAGTATTATGTTGCAGGAAAAAGAGACTCGAGACCAGTGTGACTTTCAACTCTTTATTTAGTTCCTGAAATCTGTCTGATTGTGGAGCCGCGGCAGCCTCTTTTATAGCGGCTGCTCACGGCTCGCAGCCAATGATGGCTCCTTGAATCTCCCACCGCTCAGGCAGACCAATCACAGGGCGGCAATTGTGGACCAATCACAATAGCGTTGAAGAAACAATCACAGTGTAGTATTGGTGGACCAATCAGGAAGCGGTATTACAAGTCTGCTAATATAGAACACCCCTCCCCACTTGGTTTAGTCCAACCTACATTATGTAGTCATGTAAGTAGGTGGGGCTTTTATGGTGTCTACTTGACCTGCGCAGCTCAGTTGTGTTGTTGTCTTCAGCTGGTTCGGACGGGATCACTGTTTCTCCCGTCCTTCTCTGTGGAACCTCCTGGAAGGTGGAGTCAGCCATGCCGCTCCTGGCCGGCCTATCTGGGCTGGTAGAGTCGGCTCGGCTGCTCCCTTCCGGAGTGGCTTTATGTTGGTTTTCTGCTGCCTGTTCCTTTCTATTGAAGGCATCTCCAGGTAAGTAATTGTGGTTTCTTTCTGGGGCGACTGTTGATGTTGGTTGGTGGGTTGTTGTTAGGGTTTGTTGCGATGTTTCTTGTGCTAGTGGAGGGTCTCCCCCTCCCCTCTTATTCGTTTTTGAGGAGTCTCCCCCCTCTCTGGTCTGGTTACTATTATTTTTTAATGTTTGATGTGGTTCTGGCATGTGTGTGTGTTCTTTTCCTTCACACCTGGGTTTGTCAGTGTTTCTTTCTACTGTTCGTGATCTCAGTTGATCTATGTGTCTCCTCCAGCTTCTTCCATCCTGTTTCTAGTCTGTATGACCGGGGTCCTGTTATCTGGGTTATTGT
>BHFT01043044.1:0-35598 GCA_004320025.1 Laticauda laticaudata
TGTCCTTTTTACAAACGTTTTGCATCCGTTGGGCAGTGTGACAGGGCCTTTAGCTACAGTTTCCTGCTTTAAAATGCAGGAAAGCATATAATAGTTTTTGTCATTTATGGCCAAAATGGTGCCTGCCTATGTTTCACAAAACAAATATTTGGCATGAAGAAAGATGTAATATGGCAGCATCCAAATAACTTTGGAGATATGTGCAATTGCATTCTGGATCATCTAAAGTTTCCAGACATTGCTCAAGAGCAGCCACATGTAGACCAAATCATGGTAATTTAGTTGAGGAATGACAAGGAAATGAGTGACTATCTTCAGTGCAACCTGTTTCAAGTAAAGCTATCACCTGCATATCAGATTGAACCGTACAAAAGCACTTGGGTTGATTCTGAACCTGTTCTTCCCCATCCAAACTTGGACAGTCTCTAGAGATACTTCCACTCTATCTCCCAATGGATCTGAGATGGAGATACTTCATCATGAACTCTCCAACATTTTTATAGAAATATTTACCAGATAGAGGAAAAAACTAAATTCTAAGGCAGTCTATGATAAACCAGCTAGCGATCCAACTTCTCTCCCCTATAAGACTTGCCAAGTCCAGAACAGTTTTCTTATCAACAGTAACAAAAGCAGCTGAAAGATCTAGGTCTAGAACAAGCTGGTGACGCCACTCCCACCCACATCTTATGAAAGATCATTCACAAGATTGACAAATACAATTTCTTTCCCATGCCCAGGTCTCAGGTATTGCCAAGAATCTATATCATCAGTTCAGGTAATCCTTGACTTGCAACCATAATTGAGCCCAACATTTCTGTTGCTAAGTAAGAGCTATTAAGTGAGTTTTGCCTGATTTTATGACCTTTCTTGCCACAATTGTTAAGTGCATCACTACAAGAGTTAAGCTGTTAAGTGAATTTGACTTTCCCATTGACTTTGCTTGTCAGGTCACAAAAGGTGATCACTTTACCCATGGGACACTGCAACTGTTATAAGTACTTACTAGTTACCAAGTGTCCACATTTTGATGATGTGGCTGTGGGAATGCTGCAATGGTCATGTGAAAAAGGTCACATGACCTTTTTCAGTCCTTTCCAGTCAAGGACTATCTGTATCCTTGAGACCCCTCCACAACTGCAGTCCTGCCTGCAACCACAAAAGGAAGGTTAGAGATAGGCTGACAACTGTCCAGTTTTGTTAAATCTTGCCATAGCTTCTTAAGGTGGCCAAGCCAGTGACTCTTTAAGGATCTCTTGCATTTCCTTTTCTCTTAAAGAGGGATTAAATACAACCTGGATTTAATTCCCATTCGCTTCCCTGCTTAAATTAGCCATGTGAGCAGGTCTAATTCACAGCTAAGATTGCAGAGGATTCTGTCCACTTAGGATTTGCAGACTCAAAAGCCAACTAGAAACTCGGTAAATTGTCACATTTGTCAGTAGATTCTGCCCATCCAGCTTCTACCTCACAGCCAATGCAAGCAATTTCACTCATAAAAAGTGCACCCAGATGATCGTGCTTTACACTGACCTCTCCTTCTGGCCCATCTATCTCCAGAGACTCTGGGATACTTCAGGCATAAAACTGCTTAGCATTCCATAGATGTAGTAAGAGTAATTAATGGATTTGCTGCCTTTATCATCAGTAAAGTAAGCTCAGAACAAAGTGAGCTCAGAACAACATCTTACTTGTATTTGGTTGCATTCATTTCTTGTTCAGTACCAGACTCACTGCAGGTAGACTATCTCTTCACCTGCTTCATTTCACAAAACTCCTCAAACTATCAAGGAGTGCTCTGAAGTGAATATAATATCTAAAGTATGGCCAACCATTGAACTGGACAGTGATGGACTGTAATAAGCCCACAGTCATCATAGAGAACATGTACTCCCTAGCCATCTCCAATCCCAAGAAAGTCAAGATCATCAAATATTAAGAGTCTGACTGATCCCACAACCATCTCTGCAATTACTGTAAATCAAGCAGTTAAGAATGTTGTCAGACAACTGGGAGGATAGTACAAAACAGCACACACATCCCAATTCCTATAAACAATTCAGCTATCTCTATAAATCTGCATCCCTCCAATTGATTAGTTATGTCTCATTAGGTAATTTTCAAGCAAGTTACCAAGGACTCCCCAATACTGTCCTCTAAAAATATTGGATTTCAGCTCCGAAAATTGCCAACCTGCATGAAATCATGAGCATTGAAATGTAATACCTCTGGAAGGCATTAAATTGGGGAAGGCTTTTTGCAAAGATGCTCATTATTCATTTCTGAGAATAAAAAGATTCTGCTGTAAAATTATATAAATCATTGAGTGTTATAGCCACAAATCTGACAATGGCTATATTAATTGTTCATTTTGAGAAATATTGTGATTATAGTAGCAGCCTTTTGGAGCAGTGAGCATGTGAACTCCTGTTGATTCTAACTGATGAAAGCCAGCTCAATGATTCCTTCATATAGTATTAACCCATCTTCATGTCAAATGAAAATGCAAAGTATGAATCTCAACAACAAATCTTAATCCTACCTATATATACAGGTATTCAACTTACGACCACAATTGAGCCCAAATTTTATGTTGTTAAGTGAGACATTTGTTGAGTGATTTTTGCCCCATTTTATGACAATTTGTTGTTAAGTGAATCGCTGCAGTTAGTAAGTTAGCAACCCAGTTGTTAAGTGAATCTGGCTTCCCTATTGATTTTGCTGGTCAAAAGGTTGCTAGAGAATCACATGACCTTGGGACACAGCAAGTCATAAATATTAGCCAGTTGCCAAGTGTCTGAATTTTGATTGCATGATCATGGGGAAGTTGCAAAGATCAGAACTGTGAAAAACGGTCATAAGCCACATTTTTCAGTGCCACTGCAACTTTGAATGGTCACTAAACAAACTTTTGTAAGTTGAGGACTTATGTATAACAGAACACCATGCATTTTGTATCAACTTATTATTTCTTGTCATCATTCCCCCCTCCCCCGAAAATGTAGAGTGTAATGGTACTAGGAGGGACAGAATTCTCTGGTAGAACATTGGAAAGGCAGGCAAAAGGCTCCAATTTGATGTTTACTAGAAGCCATGAATAACCCACAAACCATTTGCTGTCACATTTTACAATCTTCCATAATCCAACAGTGAAGGCTTCCAAATTCCCCAAGTTTTTTTGGAAGGTTTAAGAAACAAAGCCGAACCTCCACAAAACTCCTTTCTGGGAATGCTTTTCCTGTTTGGCTATTTTAAAGGGCAAGGCTTTCACCCTTTAATCCTTCTAAAAAACCTTGTATGATTGGTCCCACAATTCAGCATGACCCCTGAAGTCCACAGACTGCTAATGAAAGCAGCAACAGTAATTGTAGTAACAAGTAGCAGCCACTGCCGCTATTGCTATCTGGTTAAAAGGCTCAGAAAATAAGTGATAGAAAAGAACTCCACGTCACCTTCAAATTGAGCTGCTTGTCAGAGAAGACAGTATCGACTGAACATAAGGAATCTTTCTACAGTCTTCAAGCTATATCACAAATGTCACTTGGGCATCCTCACTGAAAACTGGTTTAAAATATACAAGTTGCTACAAGCCCATTCCTTAAGGGTGAGTGAACCACTCCTCCACATGTTCCACCTTCCAAAAATACCTCGAGCTTAATTTTGTTAAGTTTTAGCAACAGGAATGGGCTTGAGTCTTGTGAATGTGCCAGGGATTGCAATCTAAAATGCAAGGCAAAAGTATAACTCATATGATTACTCCCTGGATATTAAAAAAATGCAGTTCAACGGCAACTTTAAAGACCTTCGGGGGCACATCCAAGGCTTTGGAAGAACACAGGTTGTGCACTTCTGTTTTATGGTACAGCACAGGGTTTTCAAGCCAAACATCTTCTTGTGTATGACATTTCCACACTGTTTCCCTTTCCTCTTGTTTGTTCCTTATATAGGTGGGGGATTTTGGTGTACTGTGCTTTAGACATTTGTTTTGATCAGTTAAGGGGTATTCTCAAGTACTTTATTGAATAGAGTACCCTACCACTGAGATCAGAACCACTGTCTACATGAGGAAATCTTTACCAGCCTGTAAATATAAAAATCATAAAATATTTCAATTGTTTTGTGTCATATTTTTGGAGGGTCAGTGGAGGATGAGAGAAACACAAAAGCATTTAATATAATAACAAACACTTTTTCCTAAAGGCTTATTTATTTCAGTATTTTTGAAGAGTAAATGTCTGTATTTCATGTAGTTCCACGGAAAGTGAAGGGCAATTTCTATTCTCCCTTTTCTCTCAGTCTGTAGTTTCCACTTTGGCTGTGGAACTGATGACATTTCAACTTGAAATTCTGCCAACTGAGACTGGGAGGACAGCAAGATGATGCACTGGACAACCTAGAATTGTGCTTAGCTACTTGCCAGAATGGTGAATTTAACAAATGAATATTCTTGGGACAATGCCATTCAGAAAACATCTCCCTAGAAAGTGAATACTCATGCTTCATGATGTAACAAGTCACTCAGAATGTAAAAAGATGGCAAAGTGGCAAAATAAGACAATTTTTCCCTGTCACAGAAAATGTTCTCAAATGCAAACGTTTCCCTGAAATTCCCAACCAACTATTAATCTAGTATCACCCATGTTCTGGCATATGATGAGTGGCTTCACACAACATTTTTTACTACTGCTTCTGTGGGCATGGCTTGGTAGGCGTGGTGTGGCTTGGTGGGTGTGGCAGGGGAAGGATACTGCCAAATCCCCATTCCCTCCCCACCCCACTAACCTGCTTTCCAGCTCCGTTCTCCTGTGCAGGGCAACAAAAGAAGACCCAGCCGATCAGCTGGGACTCTGATCAGCTGGGACTTGGGAAGAGCAAATAGATGAGGGCGGGGGCCAACCAGAGGTGGTATTTATCGGTTCTCTGAACGACTCAAAATTTCTGCTACCGATTCTCCAGAACCTGTCAGAACTGGTTGAATAAAACCTCTGCTTCCCACCACCATTCCTTTTAAACAGAGAATTTAAAACCAGCATTTTGAAAGAAAAATTACAGGGAAAAGAAACACTCCAAGAAACATTCAAGTTATGCAACTGACACAAAAGGGGCAAAGATTTAACTATCAAAGGATACTGGTTAGCAAAGTTTGAAGCCTCACACTTTTGTTAGGCACATACAATTGCTAAAGAGAATACAACCACTTGCGTATGAGCAAAGAAGCTTTCATAAACAGGAGGGTCAATCTGCCATTAACTCTCTCCCCCAGCCCTGTACATTGACAACAAAGGTCTGAGCAAAAAAGAATGGTTTTATATCTATGGCTTTCTGGAAACTGATACAGGGAGAAGTGTTCACAAAACTCTAGATCTGTATGTCCCATGGGGGATTTTGATATGGCAATAAAAGTACATTAATGCAAGGATCAGCCATTTGTACATATAAACATTCCCAAGCCTCTGCCTAGGAACTCAGCGTTTCTTTACTATGACAGGGATCTCCAGCCAGCATGGCTTTGAATTTTGGGCGCTGAAATCGACAATTCTTAAAGTTGCCAATTTTGAAGACCTCTGGCCGATGAATTTAAAAAGAGCTTGCTATGCCTTGCACAACACATGTGTTAAAAACATGTTTTACCGTTTTATATTTTCTACATAGTTTTTTCCCTTTTAATTTTCTCAACTTTATTTTAATTATCTCATCTCAATTCAAATCATTATATTTATACTTTTGTCTGTCCTTATTTATACTTTTGTCTGTCCTGTTCAATTTCATATTATCTTTTAATGTTATCCATTCAAACTCTTATTAAGCTTCAATGTATTGTAGAGTTCAATAATATACGATAACTTCCAGTCAAATTCTGCTTGGTACATTCTTTGAAAATACACACTATATTCTTAAAAGAATATATATATATACATATGTATATGTTGTTGTGTGTGTAAATAAAGCACACATTCCATTTCAATTCAATTCTATCATTAATATTCATTAAAATCTTAACGTCTTTACATTTCTTTTCAATTAAATAATTCATCACTTTCTTTGGAAACACTTATAAACTTTCCATAGTTAATTCTTTTTTTTCCATTTCTAACTTATATTATTATAAATCATTACTATAAATTTAAAATGTTCCCATTTAATTTTCTCAATCATTTAATTCATGTTTTTTATTCACCAATATTCAACTACATTACAATAAATATTTTTTATCCATTATATTATATATATATATTATATATCACTGTTTGTAATATAACAATGGTATATTGATGTACCTTTGCAGATCCCTCTTACAATTAAATTTTCACCCATTATCTCTAAACAACTTATTGGTTACAACCCTTATATCTGTTTCTGTTTTTCCATTTCTTGCTTCTGTCTTTTACAGCTTCTTTTCCTTGCCTTCTTCCCCCTCTTCTTCTCCCTCCCATTTTTACCTTTCGTTCTCTACTTCTAAATCTCTCAATCTGTAATCCCCTCTTCTGTTTGCTTTTTCAATATATTTATCTTCAAATTATTCTTCTTTATGGTTGTTTTTTTAGTCTTAAACCTTTCACTCTCTTTTCCCCCTTTTCTTCCCCCCCACTTAAATTATTTGATCATTAAAGATGGCTTCTTCTTTGTCCCAATCTTCTTGTTCTGCAAATGTTTCTTGTTGTTTCTCATAGTTCCAGATCTCCATTTCTAAGAAATGAACATGAACCAGAAGAACCTCTCCCTTCTTGTGCATCTTCTTTCATTTTTAAAGCTTTCCATTTTCAGTCCTTCTAAGAGTGATTCCATTTAAAACTTTTAAACAACCACCATATTTAGTTCATCCAGATGCAAAAACCAAAAAATCACCAAGTAATCCAAACAATCAAAGGCTGTTTCTTCTTGCTTCTTTTTTCCACTTTCTCTTCCTGGGGTTCTATTATTTTGTTACCGAGTTTCAATTAAAATGTATCTTTGAGTGGAATCTTGTTAAATTTCACTGTAAGTCCTTTTTAGTTACAGTTCCATTCCTTAAGCCCATGTCACACTGCACCACGGATGGAAAGGGATGTAAAACAGAAACACTTGCCATCCGTTGGTTAACGCGATGCATCCATTCTGTACTCACTGCGTCCGTTTTTCTTTTCCTCTCTATCCCTCCAGCATCCGTCAACTGAGGTTCCATCCGCTCAAAAACTTTTGAGATGCTCAAAACTTTTTGGAGCGGAAATGTATCCAATGCGTCAGTTCTGCATCCGCAACGCATACGGGGAAACATCCGTTCTACATCCGTCATCATCTGCTAGGCATCCGTTGTGCATCCGCGCAACTCAAATCCGCTCCAGCAGAAAGCGTTCGGACGCGGAACGAACACAAAGCATTAGTAGCACGGACGGAAGAAAGGATGAAAGCGGATGCGGCTCGAAAGAAAGCATTTAAAAACGAAAAAAACGTTCGCAGAGGGGACCTATCTCGGATATTAAGAATGTCGATTAGGATGCCTAGAGATTGCAAAAGGACACCTAGTGGGAACCTACATTGCCCATAAAAAAGGGGAGCAACTCACCTGGATCTCACTTTCAGACCAGCAGCCCTGCTGTGCAGAGCTCTGCAGCCTTCATCTGGCTCTTGCTCTTCTTAACAACATCCATGATGACCACCATGGATCGTAACACACTCCTTTTGGTAGCCACCATCGTTCACTGCAACGATGCGAAGCCATCTACAAGCTCTTTCAACTGTTCTTATGGGAAGAAAGGGGAAGGCGGCAAAATATCTGGGTCGAAAGATGGACGGGAGAAGAGCAGAGTACACGACTGTTACAACAAGCTGATGGTAGAGCTGAGGAACGAAGACCCGCTGCATTCCAGAACTTCATGAGGATTGCCTCTAGCCATGTTTGACGAAGTTGTGGAGCGGCTGACACCCAGGTTGACAAGCAGAGCACCAACTTCCGAGCCCAGCCTGGAACCTGGGCTCAAGGTGCACTGACTCTGCGCCACCTGGCCTCAGGGACCACCTACAGGAGGCATGCAGTAACGGCTGGAGGGTGGCCACACAACACCATCAGCATTGTGGTCAGAGAAGTGGTGGCAGGCCATCATCGAAGAATACCTGGAGGAGCTCCTTCAGTGCCCTCCACTGAAGGAAGGATGGAGAAAGTTGCAGAGAAGTGGTATCAGAAGTGGAACTTCCCCCACACCGTTGGAGCCATAGATGACAAGCACGTGGCCTGCAAAGCTCCAGCCAAGTCGGGTCCCTATTTCAACTACAAGGGCTTCTCAGAATCATCCTCTTCGCCATGGTCGATGCTGACTACAAGTTCACGTACATCGATGCTTCAGCAACGGCTCTTCAGATGCCCAGGTATACGCCAGTGACCTCAAGGCAGGGGCTGGGAACGCAACCTCATCATGGGCTTCCAGATCCAGACGCCCCTGCCAACGACACACAAGATGTGCCCTACTTCATTCTTGGGGATGGACCCCTTCTCCCTCAGAACCTACCTCATGAAGCCCTACAACTCCAGATGCCTCACCTGTGAAGAGAGGATCTTCAACTACAGGCTGTCCAGGGCAAGGTGGGTGGTGGAGAATCCTTGGCATCCTGCCAACAGGTTCAGGTACTTTTCACACCATGCAGCATCGCCCAGAGACCGTGAGGAGGATCGTGGAAGCTTGCTGCATCCTGCACAATCTCATGCGCACCCGTACCCAGCCTTGCAGAACAGGCTCATGGACCTCCAACAAGGCAATGGGGACATGGAGCCTGGGAAATGGAGGCAAGGGCGAAACCTGATAGACACTGAGGATGTGCAAGGCCCCAACAGAGCCTCATGTGAAGGAAAGAAGCAGTGCACATTCTGAAACACTGGTTGCAACTCCCAGCTTGGAGCAGTGGAGTGCAAGGACAGGATGATAGATGATTAATGGATGCTTCCTTCAGCCTGTCTCATCACACTGATGAGATTGGGCCATGTATGTTGGGTGGGCCTACAATGAACAGGGCATTTAATAAAGAGTTGTGTTTATGTTTGAAATGTTGTGGTATCATGCTTACATTGTTATTGATAATGAAGGGTCAAAGGTGTGGCACCTGGGAGGGTGGACCATACAGTCCCACTATGCTTGCACTGGAGGTTTATCTATCCAAAGCTATTACCCATCCCAAAGGTATCCCTGCCCATCCCATAGCTTAACCCATCCCACAAGCATGCAAAGGCTTAAACCATTTCTAAAAAGTTTCCACCAGACTTTTATTGAAAAAAATAAATGGAAGCAAGTATGTGAAACAAAAGATAATCTTTTATTAAAACAAGCTGTAAAAGAAAATGACCCAAGTTCAGTGTCCAATAAAGTCCACAGGTAGCCAACCAGTCTCTTGAACTCTTTCTTGGAAACTCGGAGGTGTGCCCAGTCTCAGGGGTGAAGGGTCCAGGTGCTGTGGAGTGGCTGCTGCTGGAGTGCTGGTCTGAAGCGCCACCTGGGGTGCCTGGCCCCAGAGGACAACAGGGGACGGTGTGTGAGGAGAGCTCTCAGACAGCTGGCTCAGCCCCGCGATGTATGAGCCCTTCCTCCATGACATGGGGGTGTCAAGCCCAGTACCGATGAAGATGTACTGAGGCCGGGCCTGGCTCTGGGGTGGAGGAAGGAGCAGTTGTACTGGGGCTGTCTGGTGCCAGCTGGGTGAGGACTGGCATGGGTGGCATCTGTAGCGTGGGTGGCATCGATGGCGTGGGTAGCATCGGTAGCATCAGTGGCATCGGTGGCGTCCGATGAGACTGTGCCTGGGACTGGGAAGGGCTGCTGCCTGTGCTGCTGGACCTCCTGGTAGCCGTAGCCTTGGTAGGTGAGGGCCCTGTGGAATAGCACTTGCATGGGAGTGACATCACCTGGGGTGGAGGAGCAGACTTGGACTGGTGGAGCAGGGTCATCTGGGTCTGGAGGGTTGTGAAGCAGATCGGTGATCCTGTCCTTCACCACCTGGTACTGGGATTCGCCATGAGGGTCTGGTTGACATAGGTGAGGAAGGGCTTGCGGTTGGAGGATGAGGAGTCGTGTGGACCAGCTGAGAGAGGAGATCTACGCTGCTCCTGATGGTGTCTCTTATCTCCAGCAGGACAGTGTGGCTTCTGTCCCTCCGGTTTGCCTCTCTGCCTTTCTGTGGAGGTGGAGCTGGGGGTGGATGCGGTTGGGCTGGTTTGGAAGTGCCATGTCCTTTCTCCCACTGCATCAGGGCATCCTCCATGCGCTCTACCACGGGTTAGTACAGCTGTCAGGGGGGTCTCCGTCGTGACACGCTCCACAGACACCTGCCTGGAGACAGGAGCTGACTCTCTGCCGGAAGAGGACTGGCTCTCAGCAGGCTGCCTGAGAGAGAGGGTTGTGAGAGGGGCTTGCTCCTTCGGTGGCGGATCTCACCCTCCGGGAAGCTGCACTAGGCCATCACATAGGTATCTCTGTCCGTCAGCTTGACCGCGGCTTGGCCAGAATTTCTTTGAGGGTGCAGCTTCCCGTACCAGGTGTGCATTGTGTCTTCACCAGCCGAGGAGCAGCTCCGAAGTGTAGGCCCAGCTCTCCACCTTCTCTCTCCAAGCAGCCTGCTTCCTTTTTGGTGTCCCCATAGAGCCTGTGTCCCCTTCCGCCATAGATACTCGTTCTCTCTCAGCCATTCCAGCACCTCATCCTATGTTCCTCTTCAATGTTGTATTGCCTCTCTCCCGTTCTCGCGTCTTGCCTCTTCCTCCCTTTGGCAGGACCACATGGGCCCTCATCAGAGGAGCTTCCAGGTTGTAGGGCTGCTCTTCCACCCACCACCACCAGCAGCAGCAGCCAGCACAGCAGGACCAGGAGCACCAGCAGTCCAGCAGGCAAGGAGCAGCGCCAGCAGATAAGCACCAGCAGAAGCGCCACCGCCAGAAGCAGCTTCAGCAGAGTAAGGACCAGCAGAAGCACCACGCCATAAGCGCATCAGCAGCTCCTCCAGAAGCAGCATCAGCAGAAGCCCCAGCCCCAGAAGAGCGAGCCCGGGCTGCAGAAGCCCCAGCAGAAGCAGAGTGAGTGCCAGGGGGTGGGAGGGTGGCCCTGTCCCTTTGCCAGGGCTGGCAGCAGATGGCTGAGGCTTTGTCTTCTTCCCCATGGTTGTGGGTTTTGCTGGCAGGCAGGCAGGCTGGCAGGCAGCCAAGGCTGGAGAGCTGTGTCTGGAAGCAGGTCTTTCCTCTGACGTTGACCTTGCTTTGGGAGCTGCTTCCTTTATATCCGCGGGGCTGATGCAATGCATCCTCCCGCATGCGCAGTGAACGCTAGACATCGCTAGGCATCCGCTAGGCTTCGCTCTGCATCCGCTTCATCCGTTCAGCGTCCCCTCTGCATCCGCTGTATCCGTTCCGCGTCCGCTTTGCTGCATTCTTCCCAGAAGCCTTGCGGATGTGCCATCCGCTCTCATCCGCTTCCATCTGCTAGGCTTCCGTGGAGCATCGCTTTCCCATCCGCCCTACGTCTTCCTCCATCCGTTCCTTTCCTGTTGTCCGCTCTGGTTATGCAAATTTCGCCCCTTTTGAGAGTGGATAACAACGGATGGAACATTTTTCTCGTCCGCTGTGTCCTTTTTACAAACGTTTTGCATCCGTCGGCCAGTGTGACAGGGCCTTTAATTCCAGGCAGTCTCCTCCATTTTTCCAGATCCTGCCCTTTTATTCTTTTTTTTTTCTCCTTTTCTGCTTTTTGAAACTTTTAAATATCCAGAAATCTTATTTTCCCTTTGACTTTTATTTTCAGCTTAGATGCCTATTTAATTTCAAAAGTTGATTTTTTTCAATTTCTGCTTAGCTGTCAGTACAAGGAAGGGGAAGAAAAAAAAACCTAATCCTTTCTTCTTCTCTCTCTCTTTTGCAGCTTCAAAATCTTCTTTGGGAACAATGTTATTAAATTTAATGGTCCAGGGCATTCCAGGGTACCTTATTTGTTGCTTTTGCTGTTTGATCCGGTCAACCAAAACTTTCTCTTCTTATCTTCCTCCTGAACATTCTTTTCCAGTCGAGTTCTTCTTTGTGTTGGCCATTTCTGATCACCGCTGCAACCGCCTTCAGGAAAGGGAGTAATGGCCAGTTGGGGAGGAGAGATGCGGCTCTCCTCAATCCTGCAGGCAGTCTCTCCCTTCTTCACCACCTCTACAGGGTGGCTTACCCCCAAAACCAGCCAGCTCGGGGCACTCCAGCAGCGAGCATGGATCGAAGACTCGCAGAGACGAGGTTTCGGTCTGTCGCCAAAGCTCAAACCGGAACTCCAAGCCTCTGTCTCTTTCTTAAACAACTACTGATCACTGCTTGTTTCTGAACCTAAGCTCCAATTGTCAGAAAGGACACTACTGAAACCTAAATTGCAGTGTTTTGTAAAACTCAGATTGCAGTTCTGATCATTTAATCACAGTATTAAATATTGTAGAGCATTATATTATTGATTGCATAAGGCACCTTAAAATTATTTCCAGTCTGAAAAGAGGAATGTAAACAATTACAATGAATTAAAACAAACTGCAAATATAAATTCACTATTATGGCAATCTATAGTAATGGCTATTATGCATTTAATGTTGTTCTAGCTGATTCAGGATAACTAGTGAATTCTCATTCTGTCCATCAGTGAAAAGGTTGTGCCTTTAATGAAACAAAACAGCAATTAATAAATATGTACACAATGGGAGGGAGAGAGAGGGAGGGAGGTAGAGAATGCTTCAAAGAGATTCAAGATAGTATCTTTCCAAAAGTTGTAGGTTTATAACAATAATTGTGTCAATTGTTAAAATTATACCAAATAGGACAGAGGATACTGGCAGATTAATAGTTCATGTGTCACATGAGCATCAGGAAGAATTATCATTTTTTACAATACAGCAAATAGTGGCATATAGTCATTCATCTATTCAGCATTGCTAGCTAATTTCTTTTCCCTGTTTCACATTTTCAAATCCCAGGGAAAATCCATACATCTTCATGATATATCAAATATGCTGGCTTTTCATCCATTGAGCTTCATAAATCTAACAGCATTCTTTTTAATGAATCAGAATGCCAATAAACGATCATAACTTACATCTAGGCAGTTCAAAATATCTGAATGAAAGCTGTCCTGAAAGAAACCTGAAGGCATCTTGAATTATAGGCTTTCATGGATAATTTTTTTTCAGAATATGAAAGGTATTCCATTTATTCAATTGCATTTATTATGACTAGATGTGATCAGGCAGGTGTTTAACAGGCTAAATTTGAGAGTTCCTACCCTGTTTCTCCAACAATACGGCCTCCCCCAATAGGAAGTCCCAGCATGTTTTATAGACATGAAATGAAATTAAGCCCGTCCCCCCAAATTAAAGCCTATATTAAAACATGCGAAATGGGGGGAAATGGTGGGGGGGGCTTGCCATTAGGAAGTATTTTTGTTGCACACCCGGATATGGTGCTGCCTATGTTGACCCCGATACGAAGTGCCCCAACACCGAGGTCAACATCCAAGCCGTCATTGCCCGCCCACCCAAAGATGCAAGGGGGGAATTAAGTCACCCCCGAAAAGATGGCCTAGCCATTTTTGGGGGGCAAAAAAAAAAAAAAAAAGACCCAGCCTTATTATATGAGAAATACGGTATGAAACCCAGTTGATGCAGTGACTCACTGGATAAGACCCTGAGTTTGTCAATTAGAAAAGGTTGGCATTTTGGTGGTTCGAATCCCTAGCACCGTGTAATGGAGTGAGCTCTTGTTACATGTCCCAGTTCGAACCTAGCAGTTTGAAAGCAGGTAAAAATGCAAGTATAAGAATAGGGACCACTTTGGTGGGAAGGTAACAGTATTCTGTGCACCTTGGGCATTTAATCATGCCGGCCACATGACCATGGAGATGTCTTCAGACAGCTATGGCTCTTTGGCTTTGTAACAGAGATGAGCACCAACCCCTAGAGCCAGAAACAACTAGCATGTATGTGTGAGGGGAACCTTTACCTTTATGAAACCCAATGTTAATACTTTATATTCAAGGTGTATTTATATAAGGGCTGGCTAACTTATGGTTTACCACAAAATGGGTGAAAGTTATATACCTGCAGATGTTGGCTTTACATTGTTCATCTGCGTGAAAAATGTCATCTTTCCAACACTCTTGGATGTTGAATGTACCATAAATAAATCAGACTGAATTGTACTAGCTTGTTTTCAAGGAAAAGAATTTGACATTACAGGATATGTCTAGGCCCAGTCACAATGTACTTTGTTAGATGTATGTTTCAATAGAATAGTTTTCAGTCACCCCACATATGACTCAGTAGCATGAAGATAAGTTCAACAGCAATGATCATGGCAAACTGTATTTAAGAAAAGCAGTTTGCTGGCTTACTGATACATTGCTACTTCCGGTCCTAACCTTCGACATGCATAAATGAAAATTCTTGGGAGCAGCTGGAAAGGGTATTAACTAGTTAAGATGAGTGCATGTATCAGACGTCTTGTGTCATGATTAAAAGTGCAATACTGGAATGACAGAGATGATAGAAGCCACTGAAAAAAACCTGGATCTTTATTATTTATTCCAAAAACAGACAGTAAGACAGAGGCATGAAAGATTGATACAAATGTAGAATGACTGTTCCAAAAATGAGAAGATTAGAACAGTGGTCCCTGACAAAATTTTGGTGGTCCGCAGAGAAATGTCACCCCCAAAGCAATTAATCCAGGATGCTCAAGAATACAAGGCTGTGCCACCCACATAGCCCGTGGGAATACAAGGCTTGCGTAGCTTGCATTGCAAACAGCATAAGGTAGTGAGGGGAGGGGGAAAAGGACTGAGGGGAAGAACTTGTCCCACTCACCCCACATGTCTCTCCTGGCCACCGCGCTGCTTCTTTCTTCTTCTGCTTTTGGCTGCACGCAAGGAAAGCAGCAAAAGTCTTCCTTTCCCTCTCCCAAACTCCACCAGAAATGAGTCTTTGGGACCGTGCAAGGATTCCTGCTCCAAGAGGCTGCACCATTCTGGTGAAGTTGGGGGGAGAGAAAGAAGGACTTCTGCTGCTTTCCTTGCATGAAGCCAAAAGTCTCTCTCTCTCCCCCTGAGAACAGTGCTCAAAACGGTATCCTGCGATCCCAAATAAAGAATGACCGATCAATAGGAAAACGGGATGGGGAATTTTCCTGCAGCCTTTTTTTTGGATTTTCCCAGGGTCTATGCTGCTTCTGCTTTTTCTGCAGAGACCCTGGGAAAATCTGTCTCCCTCTTTCTCTCTCTCCCTCCTTCCCCGACCAGCGGCAGTGGTGGAGCTTCAGTGCTTGGCTGGCGGGGAGCCAGGTGGGGACTTTTCCTGTAAAGAAATACTTTCAAAACTAAAACTATTTAACCACTCTAGACTACTTTTATGTTATTTTGTTGAGAGGGTGCTCAACAAAACCCATGTTCCACCACAGTTGAAACAAGAGCCCGTTCTTATAAAGTATTATCTAGGGCCCCAGGAACACAAGTTCAAGTATTCCTTCAGCCACGGAAGCTCAGTCATAACTTTGGTTTAGGCACTGTATCTCTCAGCCCATCCCACTCCAAAAATAATTATCGTGGGGAAAAAAATTAAAAAGTAAATACACTTCTTGAATTCCTGGATGGAAAGTAGGATATGATGCTAATTAATAAATAAACAGCAGTAACCGGGAGGAGGGGGGACAGGAGAGGACAGATTAGCATCAGCCCTGTAATGTCGCAATGCTACTTTCATCATTCTAATGTTGTCCTAAATAAACAAATTTTTGGCTGATTTTCCATTGAAGGAGCAATGTTCAAGATTTTAGAACCTTGGAGAATATTCCCCACTATAGTTTTGAAAATATGTATGAATATTTCAGGAAATCCAGCATATTTTGCTAAACCCACAGACTGTCATCTGGCAGTCACACAAAAGGAATCTTTTGTTTTCTTTTCGACCATTTATAATTCCACCTCTCTTTCTTGACACTTTAATTTCATATCCTTGTATTTTAATCACATTTTCTTTCTTACTTTGTTTCATGGATACGGCTTTGTGATGTTTCAACACATAAATGTGATAAAATAAAACGGATAAAAAGTATAAATAACCATCTAATATCAAGAGTTACCAAGGCTGACAGTGGAAAAGGATTTCATTCAGAATTAATATGTCTAGGCAAAGTGTAAGAAGTGCAAGTTTCATCTCCACCACCATTATGTTCTCCTTGGCTGAACAATAAAAAGTTGCAAAACTCCAAAATACAAAGTAGAAGCAAAAGTAAAATTTTGACAGTGATTAGCTATCCTTCTTTGGTTTGACAACTATTAAGATATGCCTTTTTAAATGAGCCATCCTTAGAGCTTATTGTAATGTGACATTTATTCTCCTCCTCTTCACAGAGAAAAGAATTGGTTTTTCTTTTTATATTATGTACATCAGCATTTTGTTCAATGCAAACTGAGCTCATAAAACCAAACTCCTACTTAAACTGAGCACAGATTGTTTCTTCTTGTTCTCTGGAGGCACAGAATGCTATGGCACATTCATAGCTAAGTCACGACAGGGCTGGTTATGAAGAAAGTGCTAAAAAAGAGGCAATCTTTTCCCTGTCCTAATGTGGCTGTCTATTACACAGCTTGCCCTGTTTCCTCTAAAGCTTCATCGTTATCAAATTAATGAAGCATTGCTTTAAAATATTTTACATCAAGATCTGAATGTAGGATTGGAGGTGAATATAATATTGTTTCATCTAGCTTACTTCTCTTGTCTTGGCAAATTTATATTGCCACTCAGTTAGGTGGGATGTGATTGATACACACACACACACACACACAACTTCCCCAAGATGAAATCAATGCTGAACATAAATCAAGAACAATATCCTCAAATTCTAGAGCTTTTATCCTATCTAAAGTAATTGCACATGTTCCTAGCCTACATTGGTAACCTCAAAGCAGAGTAAGTTGTAAGTTGTGCTATAAATATATAGCTTGCCTTCAGAAGTTGTAAGTGCTTCATCACTGAAGATTTTTAAGAAAAGACTGGACAGCCACCTATCTGAAATGTTATACGGTCTCCTGCTTGAGCAGGGAGTTGGACTAGAGGACCTCCAAGATCCCTTCTGATTGAAGGGAAGGGGTCAAGATCCCTTCTGCCACAAGGAAGATGGGGTCAAGCAATTCTCCAATGAATCTGAAGGCAGGACAAAGAAGCAATGGATGGAAATCAATTAAAGAGAAAAGCAACCTAGAAACTAAGAAGAAATTACCTGACAGTGAAAACAATCACTGGAACGACTTGCCTCCAAAGGGTGCTCCAATACTGGAGGTTTTTAAGAGGAGATTGGGCAACATTTGTCTGAAATGGTACAGAGTTTCCTGCTAGAGCAAGGGTTTGGACCAGAAGATCTCCAAGGACCCTTCCAACTCTGTTATTCTGTTATTTCTGTTAAGTACCAAGCTAGAAACCAAACCTCTAAAAGCTCTGGCTTTATGCCTAAATGTTAAAACAGACAGAAAGGAAATTGTGATAGGGCTGCATTCTGGAAAATTATACTATGATTAGCTAGATTACCCATGACCTGATTGTTTAAGATTTAATAAATACTTTTGAAATTGATCCAGTAGAAAAATCAAGTAACAAACCAAAGAAATGCAGTTATGTCTGGATGGTAAGAATACAATTAAACTTTCAACAGAATAATTAGAATGCAATGATTCGAGGTTGCACTCTCAGTTTTAATCTAGCTTTCCCCCCCCCTGCCAGCAGTTCCTGATCCACATAATATTTGGCAACAGCTGCTAACATTTTAGTAAGTAAAAGTTTTCTTATCACTGCATCTCCAGGCTTTCTGTCTAGCCTTGTCTGTCTAGCCCTGTCTCCTCCTATAAAGAGAGTTGGAAATTTAGTTAAAAGTTGCATTTGCTACCCTTGAATACTTCAGTGTGTCGGTGCTTAAATGAAAACACAATGATGTGAATCCAACCTGCACACTTTAAACAATGCCAGACGACTAAACTACTGAGCCAAGGCTACAGGGTTGGGTGTGATATTGGCAGATAGCTACACTGCAAGATGAAATTTTTCTACAATCAATCAGACAAAATAGACATAAGCAGACAAAACCTGATCGTCTGCAGGTCCTGTCAGAATTTATATGAAATCTTTATTTCATATTGAAGATTTATGAGTAGTTTAAAAGATGCAGCCTCAGTTCCATTTTGAAAAATGCCACTTAATTTCATGGGATTATAGAGATCAAAAGTTCTTGAAAAATAAGCTCTGAAAGCACACTGATGATATGGATATTATTAAAAGTAAGCAAACATACAATCCACTGACAATGTAATGCAAAATGGCAAAACTCTTACTGATAGCTATGATTCATGGATGCAAATTGTTTTCACATAGAATTGTAAACTGGCAAATAAAGAAACACACTGAATTTTATAGAGAAGACAAGGCTAACCCTGCTAGATCAGGCAAAGGAACATCTTAAATGTTTTTCAAACTTGGCAACATGAAAATATGTGGATTTCAATGCCCAGAATTCCCCAGCTTGCATTCCCCAATTGTGGTCTACACTGGTTGGAAAACACACATCTGTAAAGATCACACAGAGTTTTACCCGCCATATTATTCAGTCATTTAAACCATGAAATTGTTAAGTGCTTCAATTTCTCATTGGCCTTTATCTTCATCAAGGGGAAGTTAACATGGTTTTCGTTCAAACCAGGAAGTATAATCAATGGCACAACCACTGGCCTTTATTTTTAACCATATTATCCAAGAACATGGATTTTATCTTTTCTCTGCCACTTTGCTGTTCATCAAATATGACATACCAGGAACAGTCAGATGCATTAAAGCAAGGAAAGGTGACCTATTTTGTTCTGCTTTTATTAGGAAGAGTAAGCTTACTGTAAACATGACCGCAATTCTTGAATGTTGCCTCCAGTTAAACCCAGGAAAACATATTACTCTGTGAAAAATGCATTTGCTCAGGATGCACATTAAAAGGCGAAAGTTCTAATGGTTAGTGGAGAAAACTGGGGGTGGGGGAAGGGATGAAATTTTAAAACACTGGCAAAATATGGACGTTCTTGTGTACTTTTTCAGGAAGAAGACCAGAGACCGAGTTTTACAGCAGTATTTTAACATTTGATTTGAGAACTGATAATTCCAATTAAAATATTAGGCAAGAGAAAATAATCTTTTTACTGACAAATTTAAACAGAAGAAAGTTACATTTGGATGGGGTAGGTTAGAAGGGAAGATTTTTAGTTTTCAACAACAGAGATGCAGACTGAACTCTGCAAAAAGCAAGAGACTTTTTGGAAAAACTTAAAAGTGGAATAAATGCAAATGGAAGTGACAATTTATACTGTGTTATGATCCTAAAGAGAATTTTTATCAATACGAGAGAAACAATCTATAATGAATAAAGGCACTTTAAATACACAGTATGTTAAGGCCCTGTCACACTGCCCAACGGATGCAAAACGTTTGTAAAAAGGACACAGCGGATGAGAAAAATGTTCCATCCGTTGTTATCCACTCTCAAAAGGGGCAAAAATTTGCATAACCGGAGCGGATAACACGGAAAGAAACGGACGGGGGGAGGACGCAGGGCGGATGGAAAGCGGATGCAAAGCGGATGCGTAGAGGATGCAGAGCGGATGCGTAGAGGATGTGTAGAGGATGCAGAGCGGATGCAGAGCGAATGCGTAGCGGATGATGCAGATGCGATTTGCATCCGCTTTCACCCTTTCTCCGTCCGTGCTACTAACGCTGCGCGTCCGTTCCGCTTCCTCCCTGCGTCCGTTTACCACTGGAACGGATTTGAGTTGCGCGGATGTGCAGCGTATGCCTAGCGGATATAGCAGATGCGTAATGGATGCAGAATGGATGTTCCCCGTATGCCTAGCGGATGCAGAACGGATGCATTGGATACATTTTCCGCTCAAAAGTTTTGAGCAGCTCAAAACCTTCTGAGCGGATGAAATGTCAATAGACGGATGCTGGACGGATAGAGGAAGCAAAACGGAGGCAGTGAGTACAGAACGGAAGCATCGCGTTAACCAACGGATGGCAAGTGTTTTTCTCCGTTTTACATCCTCTTTCCATCCGTTGGTGCAGTATGACAGGGGCTTTAGAAATGTTAACAACATGAAGGGATATTTTATCATGCTTGCTGGACATGTAAAAAAAGCTTTAAAAATGGATTGAAATACACATACATTGGTGCAGAGGATTTGGAAGATTAATATCCAATTAAAGCCAGAGCTTTTCCTTTTAAGATACATACATACATACATCTTAAAAGGAAAAGTTCTGGCTTTCATTGGATATTAATCTTTCAAATCCTCTGTACCAATGTATGTATTTTTTTAGCTTTTTTTTATATGTCCAACAAGCAGGATCAAATGTCTCTTCATGTTGTTATGTGTGTGTGTGCAGCAAGATTATTATATATACAAAGATGGAGAGTTTCAACACTACCGACTATGAAGGAACGTTGATTAAACTGATAGATCTTGCTGAAATGGATATTTTTTATTATAGAAAACACACTATCTACACACTATTTATTGATGATTGGAAACCTCATATGGATTTTTTTGCACAAAAATAAAAAATGAGCTTGCAATTTTTGACTTTAATAATTAGACTGTATAGATTATAGCAAGAACTGTATTATGATATAACTTTAATGAGACAGATTTAAATAGAACTGTATTTATAACTACTATAAAGAATAATGGAAACCACTTTTTCGTATCTTTGTTTCTTTTCTATTTTTTAAAAAACTTGTTTTCTTTCCTTGAATTTTTGTATGTTTTTCTTGCTTACTTTATATGAGCTTGGATCAGGTTTTATCTTCTTTTTTGAAATTTTCAATAAAATCATATTAAAAACATTGGCAAAATATTTGTATCCTTGCTTAGTGAATAGCAAGGAGACAATTCTGCTTGTCAGTTCCTAAACTTTCTGTTTAGAAAAGCTCAATTCTTTTCTTATATGGTTCTTCTTCCTGACACTTTGAATCAGTCACTATCACCAAACGTACCACATCTGCTATAGCAGATCTTCTACCATAATAAAAATATGCTAACAGAAAATCCCAGATAGATAACAACAAAGGAGAATATTTGTAGCGCAGGATTAAAATGAGGTGGTGCTCTCTGAGCTTTCTTGCAGGCCTTTCATTACCCTAACTAGGTAACATCATCAGTGCTAGTGATAGATAGCAACATAATTCTCATGGAAAAGCTAAAATGCACACAAGCATCAGAGATGATAAACACACTAGCATCCTATCTTTTATTGCTTTAGTCTGTATCCATATACCACCTCACCATGTAATTTTTGATAAGGACTTTCTTCCATTTTTCTGATAAATTGGAATTTAATTCCCTTTCCTTCAGTATTGATTCAAGGGTATTTGGCATCCCAAGCCACATTGACTGCTGGTGCCATCTCACATCAATGCCAAAGCTTTGCATTTTTAGATTAACTTAGATGGAGGGATGGACTTGCTGGCCCCTAAGCTATGGCACATTCAGTCAGTGCCTACTCTAAAAGCTAGTTCTGCTTACTCTGCCTGATCAGTTTATCTGGCTCCAAAGAGGAAGAAGGCATGAAGACAAAAGGCCTTTCTATCTTAACACACAATATTACAGAATGCTAATAATAATAAGACAATGGAGCAAGAATCTTACTATCCAATAGGATTAGGTTACATAAACTAATGTGTCATTGATCATATCGGAGGGAGAGAAAGGGCCTGGTTCCTGAAGATGGAACAGGGTGGTTGCTTCACCTGATTAACTCAAATATGCCTGAATATGTGAAGGAAATCTTCCCACCTTTTCTATGATCAGATGAATTTGGTGCCCTAACAAGGTATGAGTTCTTGGCTGAATTTCTCCTGCAGCTATAATACAGTATTGGGAAGGATGATGTATCAAATTCTTGTCTGGTGATGAGACTAAATGGTTCGGCTTCTGTGGTGCCTGCAGGGCAAATATTCTTTCTCTTAAGAAGATAAGGAGAGGCTTATTAGGTCAAACCAACACTGCTTTTAGCCCAACATTTTTGGATTGAATGTAATAGCTTTTTTCTTCCACAGAGAGTATTTTAAGTATGCTACTTGTAATTCTTTTGGTAATCAGCAATCATCAAGGCTCATAGACATTAATAACCCAGTTCTCTGTAAAACTGCTCTTTTGTAAATGCCTCAACTAGTGTACATCTCTATTTCTAATGCAGTGAATTCCAGTTTGTTCACTGTATAAAGAAGTGCTTCTTTGGTTCCAAATCTCCCTGGATTTAGTTCAGTAGAAGTCCCAGTGATATAACATTGTAAGAATAGCTTATATCTACATTTCCATAAAACTATTCTCTGCTAACAGATCATGTAAAATGGTGAGTAGGGTTATAATCATCTCTGAATGTATGTGTGTGTGTTTGTACTCAAACTTCCCAAACACGTAGAATGAGGCAATACTGGATGATGCTTACGGTATGAGGATCACACCCAGTTTGGATACCTCCAGGCTCCCCTACTTGGCATTCTGAGGATATCCTGTCCAGGGAGCTATGTGGGCATAGGGTGCCTTCTTTTCTTTGGCACAAACTGTGTTTATAAAATGGTAGTTGTGAAAAATCTACAAATAATAAAATCATGCTAGGAGAATGTCTAGGAAATAGTGAGTTAACAGCAAATTATTGCCGGCCATACTGCTGAAAAAAAAAAAGGAATGAAGATGTCACGGTCATGTTTTGTCTGTATAAATATGTGGAAGGAGTGGCCAATAATTGAAGAACTGTCTTGATACAAGTCATTATCTGTTTCTGCATGAGAGATATGGGACAGTTGCCAGTAGACCTAGGGACTAATGGCTATAAAGAACACAACTACTAATGTGTAGAGAATGGATCTACTAACACAATGTGGATCAATTTTTATATCATTCTTCTACTCCCTCATTCTGCATTTCTCTCTTCCTTTCCTGGGTAAGCACACACATACACACATAAGGGTAAGGAATATCCTGCTAGTATTTGGTAACTTCAGTCCTTAAATGAGCTTAGGGTTACCTTGTGATTACTGGAACCTTTTACATTACAGGATTTAAAACCATTTTGCCACCTTGAGCTATTTGTAAAATAATAAAGATGGGATACAAATAAATAAATAAATAAACATTATACTTGGGCTTTTGCACTTTTCCTAAGTAGATCATGTTTCTGTTTTTGTTTTGCACTAGCTATTTTAATTATTCTGTATCTATTTGTTTCCTTTTGGAAATTGACAACAGCCCATTATTGCAGTTCCCATTCTGTGACAGACATACATCACAGTGGGTAGTGAATAGGCCTCTAATTGCTTTGCACCCTAGCCCAAAAGCATCTATGGATGATGGAGAGAAACACACTTGCAGAATTGCTGCTCTGAAAGAAATGATTTTTACAGTGTGCAATATGATTAAATATGTAGCAGATTATAGTGTTAAAATCCATTTTGAATTCTAGTTTCATCTAGCTCTGCTTGGAGTTTGTTCTGTGGTGATAGTAACCTTTTGGATGGAAAGCAGCCTTTTGAATTGTAAAGCTTTCCTCTCATAATGACTCCTACGTAACCTTTTCTTTCAAAAAAAGAACCCTAAAATCTGCAGTTCTTATTATTTATTCATTAGAGACTTATGCTCCCCATGTCTCTTCTTGTTCATCATGCTCTTCTTTTGGACTTGCAAATACTTTATTTAAGAGCATCCTGAATCCTCATTACTAATCCATTAGTATAAAAACTAGGACACCAGAAGGAAGTATCTGCTGGTGGGCAAGCTTCAGCCTGTCATAGCAAGACTTCTGTCTGAGAAGCAGCAGAGAGAATAGGTAGATCCTCAACAGGCAGAACAAATACTACCCAAAGGAGCTCTTGTTTCTACTGCAATGGAAGCAACAACTGGAGCTCACACAATGCAGTTGAGTAATGTCAATTTACTATTTTGGACTAGGAAGGTGATTGGGAGCCACCCTAGCTTGGTTATGGGCAGCTACATAAACATATTAAACATACAAACAAACAAAAGTGCCTCACTTCACTGATATACAAGTATTAATCTAGGTATACTATATAGATATGAATCTGCACACACATATCAATCAGTACACTGCCCTTCCCCAAACTGGTGTTCTCCAGGGAAACTAATCTTCAACCCCACTTGTTCCTAATTAAGCTGCCTGACAGGTTATAGAGGTTGATGTCCAAGACATGAGTAATGTATCAGACAAAGTACTGTCCAGATAATAATAATGTAGAGGTGATCAACTTCATAGGATTGTGGTGAAAGTACTATGACTGTACTTCAGATGAAGACGTAAAACAATTTGCAGAGCAAAGTAGGCAAGTCCTTAAGAGAAAAGTCTGGATGGAGAAAAAAGCTGACTCGCTTCCCTCCAGAAGGGCAAATCTGCCTAAAATATGGATAAAACAGGCAAGGACAAGTCATATAAGATATTAAAAACTGATTGTGGGGAAGTTAAAATGCATTGCAGGATAGAGTGATGAGTTTCAACCAACCTCTTTGCAAATAAATGCATTTTCCTTTTGTAGAAATCTGCTGGCATTCCAGAGTCCTCCAATTATAACATATAGTTGATTTAATTCAATGCAGTTGAATTAATTCAATACAGATCTACACAACTATTTTCAAGTCTGTTTAGGAGGACTTCAGATATGAAATTGAAATGCAGTCCAGTGTACATCTTAGGAAATCACAATATCCAATTTATTGTGACAATTCAGTTTTTCATTTATAAAATACAACAACAACAATAATAAAACCAACTCAGACAGTTGAGCTGTGGAATAATTAAATTCACCTTTTTCAAAAAGTGCAACTGTTTAGAAGCAATTTCTAAATATATTGCAGGATACCAATCAAGTGGTATTTTGTTTCTTCCAGGATGGGCACTTAAGCAGACCTAGGCAGTTCCTTTGCATAAAAATGACACAATGGAGACTTATGCAATGTGAAACAAAAAAGGAAGCTTTCCAGAGGCAGCTAATAATAAGAAAATATCAACCGGAATAGGTAAGGGTTTCAGAACTGTCTTCAGAGAATTTGAAGGAATCCCCATAATTACATAAAATATCTCCCTACCCCCAAAATATCTGCAAAGTACAAGACATATCTGTGCTCTGGAAAGCAAAATGCGATACCCTGATATCAGGGTCATATGATGCAAAAAAATTTGAAAGATTGTGTTTTGTAAGCCTTAATAATGCATCTATATCAGGAAGAAAGAAATTAAGTCAGATTATTTAGAGTGTGATGATTCAATGTTTTTGTTTTGCTCCAAGTAGAATTGCTCCTTAAACATAAAATAAAGTCGAAGGACTGAGCAACAGGATGCATTATGATGTCAATTAATCATTCTAGTTTGATATTTTCCAATTTACAACTGATTGCTATCTGAATGGTTAACCAAATTTGCTAGTATAGGTCTGTTATATTAGCAGAAGCTCTCCCTCTACAAGAATAGGCAAAAGGTGAGGAGGAGGATAAATTCTGAGTAGGAAAGTTTAGGATTCTGGCTTTTTGTAGCAATGTCTTCATCACTTGTATATTGCCACTTCCCTCCTCCAATATGGTTCACCAAATACCTATCCGAGGCAACTAGGTTTAATTTTCATATCAGAGGAAAATTCCAAAAGAGTTTTAAAAAACCATTAGTGGGTTGACGATGCATCCTTCTTTGCACACCTGAGATCAAGGCCAGTGGAAGATTTTTCTAACAAAGCTTGGAAAATACGCATTTTAATGAAAGGGGTGTGCATGTGTTGCGGCGGGATCTCAACTCCGATCGATAGATCGATCTAACAGTCACGTAGCAGAAAAGCGCATGGTTTCCTGACTTACTGGCGTGACCATTGCTCACAATCTCTTGCCAGGGAAGTACCTAGAAAGTTGCAAAGAGGGTGACGCGCGTTTAAGTTCGCAGGGTTTAATCAGAGCCACCTTCCCTTCTTTCCCCATGACTGCCTTACCAACTCTTGTTTCAGACGGCGTAGGTAATGATCCATGTTCTTCATTTCCATCCTCCCATCCGAGTTGCAGCTTCGCCGAGTGCTTCAGCCGCCCCGCCAACGCCGCGCCCAGTTCTCCTCCCTCAGTCGCGGCGCTTCTTTTCCCGCCCCGCCGCCTGGATCCAACGGCCCCTTGAAACGCCCATTTGCCTGCTTCGGCCGCTCTGGGAAAGCGCTCTCCCGGCAAAAGCTTTTCCCGCGAGGAAACCGCGACCGTCCGAAACTCGCTTTCTTTGGACAAGTGAAAATCGGCACGCAGGAATGGCAAAGCTCGCGGGGTGGCCAGGCCCTCGCCCGCCAACCCTCTGGCGGGCACGGGAGCTGCAGACGGGCGTGCGCCGCTGCTCCTTTAGCCCAAGCCCGCTTTGCCTTTCAATTGCAAGAGTCGCGCGGAGAAGCCCCGTTGCTTGGCAAAGCGCCAGGCTCCGGCTGGAGAACCCACGAGCGAAGCGACGGGAAAGGCAGCTCCGGAGACGCTGGACGGCAACTCCGGCCGCTCTCGCACGTGGTCGCCAAAGTGAAGCCGAGAAGGAGAGGCTTTTGGCAACCAAATGAAAAGAGGCGTTGCTTGCTTTGTTGCGCCCGCGAGGACAGACATCCCGCCCCAAAGGGCGGAGGCGGCGATCCTTGTCCGCTGACCCTCATCTTTCATTGGCAGTCCCGACGTGATGCGACTCTCGTGGAACCGGGAGGTTGCTTGGCATGATCGGAACTGGGCACGGCGAGTCTCGTGAAGGGGAGACATGATCGCAGCGTCCCAATATCTCAGGGGCTGCCGCAGACAGGAGGGTGTCCAGCTATTTCCCAAGACACCTGAAGGCCAGACAAGGAACAATGGATGGAACCTGAGCAAGGAGAGATTGAACCTGGAAATAAGGAGAAGTTTTCTTGACAGTGGGAACAATCAAGCAATGGAACAGCTTGCCTTTGGAAGTTGTGGGAGCTTCACTGGAGGCTTTCAAGGAGAGACTGAACTGCCATCTGTCAGAAATGGCGTAGGGCACGGGTGTCAAACTTGTCCCGTCACTTTGCCCTCACGTGACATTTTGCAATATTATTTTTTCCCATACGCAGAGCTGGGATAGGCATGGCTTGCGCTTAACGCATCTGGCGCATGGGTTGCCAGTTTGGCACCCCTGGTGTAGAGTCTCCTGCTTAGGGGTGGGGGGTGGGATTGGACTAGACCTACAAGATCCTTTCCAACTGTTAATCTGTTAAACTGGCAGCACCTTCTTTATCTGAGGGCAATTAGCTAATTTTAGATCCTGGACTTTAGGACATTGTGATGGAGGGCTGTTGTGTGGTCAGGTAGATCACAGTGAGGCCTACAACTGATTTTTTCCCCATTCTCCTACCATGCCAGTCTAATACAGTTGCTTTGTCAGGTATCACAAGATCATTTGATATCTTTCGTGTTTCTTTTTTTAAGTACTCTGAACAAGTGGTCTTTGGCATTGTGATAACATGGAAGAAAAATGAGTTTGCTTCTGCTGGTGTGTTAGAGATATTTACTTATGTTTTTATATGTACATATAAATCCTCATCACATCATCACCAAAAATTTATCTGTATCAGTGTCCAACCATCTGACTATAAGATAGCTTTAAAGAAAAAATATGTCCCAATGTGGAGAGCAGTGTGGACTCAGGAGGTTCTTTCCTGCCATACCGAGCAGGTGCTGATTGTCATTCCTGGATAATTATTTGGATCTCTTTTTGGTTAATGGGCTTAAAGGTTCAAGTCTTGAGGATTACAAACAGTCCACTACAAGTGGCAGCTTGTATGTGATCCAGGTTCCAGGATCAGGCCCATCCTCACAAATACTCCACACTGCCCAGCTGACACCAAGGACATTCTTAGACATATAGACACACCAGTGCAGGATAATTTCTCACACCAAGAGTTGTAAAGCTTGTAGTTACTTGTTCTTTTTATCTAGTGATTTAGACACATACAGTCAAATATAGGTTTATAGTTCACTTTCATAATTAAAAGCTAATATTTGTGCATCACACATATTTACCCAACTCAAAGTTTTAACTGGCCAGATTAAGTTTTGAGTTCTGGAAAAAACTGAAGTGACATGTCCATCATGCACAGTTCCTCATCTTACTTGATGCAGTGGTGTGATTCAATCGGTGTAACAACTGCTTTGGCGAACGCACCGTGCACAGCATTTTAAAAAGCTAATTTGCAGCTCTAACACTTAACCTTCTACTGTAGCCCCTGTGAATAAAACAGCTGAGGTGTGGCAAATCATTCTGCCAGGGGGATCAGCTGTGCTCTTAAAAAACAGCACAGGAAAGAGCAGGGGTGGGTGAGTGGGCGGTGCCAAATGCACACCATAACCACCAGTTCACCTGAACCGGTCCAAATCAGTAGAATTTCACCCTTGACCTGATGGCTCCAAAGAACTGCCATACATCTGAACAATATACTGTACATTTGAAAATAACAAAAAAAAAAAAACCCCACCTTCGTCAGTCCTACCTTGGGACTTTTATTGTGGAACTTTCCCTCTGGAGTGCCATTGCCTTGTCTCTGGGAACTGGCTGATGTTTTGGGAACTGTCTTTTATTGTAAGAGATTGTCTTTTGTTATATTCCATATCTTGTGGCATTTTTTCAGTCATTATTCACACATTCTTGGACTGGATCTCTATCCAATCTGGGTTGGTCATCAATACTAGAGGTTTTATGTTCTGAGCTTTCAGACTCATGTTGGACCCATCTTCAGGGAGTATGTTGTTCTGTGTATGTGTGCCTGTTGTATGTGGCATTTTAGATATTGATTGGGGTATGTTGATGGCTGGCTATTAAGTCATTGGCTGTTGTTTGCTTATGTTTATGCCCAACCCTCACTTTCTAAGTATTTGATTAGCTGGTGGCAAATTAACACTCTTGTTGACAGATGAGAGGCCCGTTTTCCAGGCTTCAATCACTTCCCTAGCTGTTTTTGTGCCTGCTTGTCCAACAATCTTAGTTGCTGCAAAATTGAATGTATGCCCTTGTTCACTACAGTGTGAGGCTATCAATGAGTTCGGTCTTCTTAGCTGACCCTTCACCTATGTTGTTGCAAACTGTTGATTAGCTTCCTCCCTGTCTATCCTATATAGTCACAGGGGCAATCCATGCAGGGGGTTCGGTAGATTACATTGGAAGTATCTCCCCCACCCCACTCTCAGTGATCTTCTCAATGAATAATTTGTCCTCCTGTGGTAGCCTCTGGGCAATGTGCCACATTCACTTGCAGATCTCAGAAGCTATCTCTGAAAGAGTATCTTCCTCAGGGAACATTCCTCAACCCAATGGTGAAAAAAGAAAAGCAGTCTAGGAGGCAGAGGAAATCTAAATATGTAGATAGTCAGCCTGCTGTTATAAGCAAAGAAATGCCTCAAGAACAGCCACTTTATCAGGCTGTGGTAAAAGGAGAAAAATCTAGCCAGTTCTGTCAGGCTCCTCCTTCCAACAATTGGCAGCAGCTCATCCATCAGCCTTAGGTGACAGGAGGAAATAAGAGAGCCACCCCATTAGTACAGCTGTGAATGCAGCAGCTTAAATCCCTCTTATCCTTGAACTGTTTTAATTGCTAATTCTTTGTTGTTAAAACCCTGAAAACTGAGAATTGGTGTCTAAATCTGCTTTTAATTCTGACCTCCTTTTGTCCTGAGTTGTTTGAAAAAGAAGTCATTTGATTAGAGAGATTTGCCCTTTGGATCTTTTCAGTGGAAGAACAGAGCAAAACTGATTCCATGAAGACAAATCTGTAAAAAAGACATGAAGCTAACATTGCTAACCTTTCACACAATCCTAGACAACTTCCCAGTGGGAAATAATACAAATTTTAGAACACATGAAAATTGCTACACAATTCTTAAAAAGTCTGTGAGTTTCTAACCAAACTATCATTAATGGACACATAAGTGGTTTGGGTGACTCTAATTGCACTGGTCTTTAGAAAGACTTTAAAAATATGGTTACTTACCCAAACACTGGGGCAGTTTGAGTGGAGGAATGTTAGTTGGGGTACATATTAATGATTATTTCTATTAATCCGAATGTTTATGATTATTATTTTGTTTAGGATTTTGAAGAGGGTATGCCACCCAGAATAACAGAGTTGGGTGGCTATATTATTTAAATAAATAAGTAAATAAACAAATATCAGTTTAAAAACCTGTAAAAAAATACAACCAAATACTTAATTCACATGCAAATTAACATCCAAAGAAGTAATTTCCCAAGCATGGACATAACCTCAGTTCCTAAGTCTCCAGTACTAATGTTGTTAGCTAGCTAATGATGTTAGCTAGCATGGTGATAAAATGTTTGCAACCCAATTTAGATAATTTGAACAATATGCCAACTCTGAGTTACACATAAATTTATTTCTGTTAGAAATAAAATGTTATTTATTTAAAAGATAAGTAGGTGTACAGTATATGCATGCTTGGTACTTGATTTCTCATTTGTCAGTTGAACAACTCTCAGTATAACTTTTTATAATTGTAATAGTTGGATTATAATTCACAAAAAATTAAGTCTTTAAGATAGAGCTATACAATTAGGCTTAAAAATTCCTAAAGACCAGTGGCAGCAAAACTTAGCTTTGTATTTGGTTCTTTGCTGACATGCTGACATACCCTGTCATGTTTAAGGCCATGTTTCAGGTGCAACATTTTTTTTTCCTGGTGTTTGCTTTATGAAACCAACCTGAAAACTCTGAAATTTACTCAGTCAGCAAAATGTATGGAGTCCCTCTGCCTGAAGTAACAGAAGATGTTCCATTGTCTTCTCTCTAGGAGGGCATATTGTACAGTAGCCCAGATCATTATTTTAGATAAACCAGCTACCATATTTAAATACATAGCAATTACTCTAGGACTCGTTTTTTCATTGTCATGCTCTTATTTCCTTTTATCTAAGCCCACATTTGCCCTCACAGCTGGAGTTATGTTTTGAGAGAACTACATCTTTTTTTTTAATGATCTCTTAAAGAGAAGGAGTGGGAGACCCTCTAACATTCACAGCAGGTGTTATCTTTACTAGTGGCTTTCAAATAGGAACATGCTGCGTGAAAGCCTTCCAGTCTTAGATAATGGGGAAAAATATGCTTCTTACCCAAGACATCTCTATATTTTTCTTAAAATCTGAATGACAGCATAACATACAGATTCAGCATAACAGTCATAGCAGAAATTATTGTAATAAGTAGTGGAAAGTAATGTTTATGTTTGTGAAACCTAAAAATCTCTTGTGATACCATAAAATGTATAAATCTGGAAGAAGAAAGAAGAAAGTCTAGATGATAATAAACCACAAGGTAGAAAAATTTGTGTAATTTTGATTTGATTTGCTAATCCTTTGGAGCAATATCAAGATAGCACAGATTTGGGGATGCATATGCCATACACAGAAAACACTGCATTTCGGAAGCTTTTGCTCTATTGTGAGATAAAACCCAATTATTAAAAAAACTGGGTTCTAGCAGGGACTTCATGGATATACACACCTTGATTGTAGAAGCCAATTACGTCTTTGCCACTATTCCTTTACATAGCTAGAAGAACAAAATTGAGATAGTTCATTCATTGACAATTGCTTGAAACTACTCAATTGACACTTGGGCATTTTGTGGTGGTGTTCAAAAAAGAAACTGCTTTACAATGAATTATTCTGATTATCCATTTGCTAAAAGTTGCCACAATGGGCAAATTTAAAAAATGACCCACACAAGCAAAGCAGTTGGGGGCTTAGCCATATGGTACATGGTGTTTACACCAATCTGACATGGGAGCAAAACTGCTGCTTTTCCAAACACATTTAAAATACCTGTGATCCTCTTCTATTTTTATATATGATGAAAGATAAGTATCAGTTTAGTGGGTAAGTGGATAGGAAGAAAAGTAACCAGGGAGACATATTTTAATTGTTTGTTTTTCACACTTGTAAATAAATATGTTCCATCTGGAATGGGCTGTAGCCATAAGCGACATATTCTATATATGGGAAGGATTCCCACATACAAGGTGTTATGTTATATATGAAAATGTGATAGGAAATGGCTATATTAGTCATAACTTCAATGCCTTTATATATTTCCCAGTGATATGATAATGGTTTTCCTCAAATTTATCAGTTAAACAACAACAACAGAGAAAAGGGCTCAGAACAAAATAGTCTGGGCAGGCTAGGATTCCTTTGAGTTTGAATCTGGAGTAAATGGGCCAGCATCTTAGATGGACGTTTTTTCTCACATTCGCAAATGGGGTAAACATGAATAAGAAATGCATAGCTAGTGAGTGATGATAATGTGATGAACTGAAGCAATTAACTGATGCAGGAAAACTTCCTTGTGTAATAATTAACAAGCTTTAAATATGTGTGATTTTGATTGTTCCTTCTATTTGTACAGTAGAAGATGAAGGAACAACAGGATAAGGAATGAGGACTGAAACTGTTCATATTTCCTAGAATACAGATTTAAAAGTTTTGGCATGGCGTTCTTCAGTGTATTTAATAAAGAAGTTTATTCACTTGAAACCATTAGGACAAACTTGTAAGCATGTACACGACTTTACTGATGCTTTACTAAATGACCAACCTCCAGAGCCTAAAAGTTTCCCGGACTCTTACTTTGTTCTAAACTGCTCTTTTCACAGCAGTTTACTATGTTATATAGCATAATTACCCAAAGTCTTGTCTTGTTCTAACATCTTTCATTATCAGTGAAATAATTATATTTGCCACACTATTTCTTTAGTTAAAACATTTATGACCAAAGGGCTGTCCTCCCAAGTTCCATCTTCCACATGGCATATGGGGATTGGCATAAAGTCTGTGAAGGTGATCATGCAGTTATACTGTATGTGGGAAAAGGCAATTCTTTACATACTTGGCTCTAAGCCAGATAGCTACCAAGCTGTTGAGAAACTGCAGCTGAGAAAGCCTGAAAAAAGTGGTAAAACATTTAAGTATAATTTCTGTAGTCTTGCAGTCTGTCACAGTCTGACTAGTGATATAATTAACTGCATAATTATTAATCCATTTTCGTATGTTTCTGTGGAATATTAATAAAATGGAAATTGGCAGCTTACCAGGAAGTTAACATTTCATATTCAAACAACACACATTCATTCTAGTGATTGGCCAATTTGCATTTTAGATTATTGTTATTTCATTTTACATCCCCTAATTTTGCTTGTGGTATAATTTCCACCACTCCTTGGCTTTCATGCTTTTGTATTTAAAACGATCGTTATTAGTTGAATCATTGCAACGTTTATGATATTCACATGTGTACTTATCTTTTACATGTAATATCTTGAAGTTTTCAAAGTTGCTATGACATGACAGAAATAGAAAAACTGGGATATATAGCAGCTCAACAAGGCAAACTGTGCAAAAGCAGTCATTCTAATATTTTGAAACATTTTTTATAACTTTAAAAATAGACTCGTGGGATCACTTCCAGAGAGTCTTTAGGAGAAATTAGCATTGGACACAACAGTTGTCATAACACATATGTTTTAATTAGTTTAAGAATTGAACTATGTCCAGATTTCAGCTTTCTTCTACATTTTAATTTTTTTTAGTTTTTATTGCTTATAGAACTTTGATTGCTTATAGAACTTTGTAATATCATAGTTTATCTGATTAAATTAAATTAGTGCCAATAAAACTTACATTTAATTCAGCAGGTGAATGTACCTAGATATCCTCTCACTTCTACAATTTATTTGGACCATCTCAGCCACATTTCTCATTGACTTCTCTTTTTTTCTCTTCTTAATTCAGTATTAATAGTCAATTTTGTATATATTACTTTATTGACTTGTATGTATATTTTTCCAGGAATAAATAAATAAAATGCTAAATAATGTGTACTACTTGTTTGATGATTTTGCTATCACCATTCCTTTTTAGGTTGTTGTGATTTTTTTTTTTTGCCATTTTCCCTAAAAAGCATAATTTGGACATTATAAGCTAGAACAAAGATGGGACATTACCTGCTTTGGGAGCAAATGTAGAAGTCCATTTAGACTGCAAGCAGCCATCCAGCCAGCCCCTTTTTTCCCAGATCAGTATGTATAGTTTATTCTTTTCTGCAATAAGGGAATGGAGAAATAGTTTTCCCTCCTTAAAGCCTACTCCCTATTACCATCTGTTCCATTCACTGGAACAGGTGCAGAACAGAATTCTATGTCTAGATATAGTTCTCTATCTCTGCTAAAAGATGAGAGATTTTTGACTGGTGAAGTTCCAGAAGACTGGAGGCAGCAAATGTTATTCAGATCTCCAAAAAGATGAAGAAGAAAACTATAGATCTGTCAGCTTGACAACAGTACTGGGGAAGATCTTCCAACAAGTTATCAAAAAGCATTTTCTGAGCACTTGGATAGGCTGGAGTTAACAAGAAACAATGTGAACTGTCACAAAGAAACTATGCTAGGCTAAGCTTGTCTTCTTTGACATACTTCATACAGCAATCAAAATTTCACCAGAATTCCTGATTGGATTCTCCTTTACAAAATGGAAAAATATGGAGTATATATGATACCATTGTTAGATGCACTCATAGTTGGCTGAATGATTGTGTTTTGTTCGGAAAACACACGAGGTAGATCGGGTTCCAACAACAAAAGGTTTTATTCAAACAGTAGTCAGACTAGGAACACTTTGGCTGCAGCCGAGGCCAGCTTTTTATACAGGCTGGCCTGCCTGCTTTCAGCCTATGGCATTCCTTTAAATTTGCCGCCTTTCAGCAGCTCTTTGGATTGGTTCCTAGTGAACCAATCCACTTCTTACTTATCTGGACCAATCAGAACAGTAGTCTAGGATTCAACCATTTACATATAGAACAGATTGTATTCTAAGAGTGATTGCTAATAGGCCTGTTAGAGTTTGTTTCAGAAAATCAAACCCAGAAAGCACACATAGACAACTGATTCATTAATTTCTTTATATACATAATAAAACATGAAGTAAATTTACAATACCAATAGCAGATTCTTCCAATGTGGTAGCAGTTACAGGCAAAACACAGGCAGAGGAAAGAACAGCAGAGAACAGTTTCAGCTTTGATTCAGAGTTGCAGACTAGTTTGCAGCTTCAGAGCTCAGAGTTTAATTCAGAGCCATATCCAGGCTCCTTCCAGTTTCAGTTTCCAAACAGTCCTCTTTAGCTGACTTAGTTGCTATGCCTATTCTTTGGCTGGCCTTGTTACCATGCCTCTGCCAGTTCATGAATATTCTGACAGGGCCCGCTTCAAATTTGAAGGATAGAAGGTGCCATGTTAAACCTTGTCCTGTTCACCATTTTTTTCAATGACTAAAGGCCCGGTCCCACTGCACTTACGGATGTAAAGAGGATGTAAAACATTAAAAAAAGCTTGCCATCCGTTAGAAAACGCTATGCATCCGTTGTATACTCACTGCATACTGCATCCGTTGTATACTCACGAGCATCCATCCACTGCAATTTCATCTGCGCAAGAAGTTTTGAGCTGCACAAAACTTTGTGAACGGA
>BHFT01043045.1:0-12287 GCA_004320025.1 Laticauda laticaudata
GTGGATGGATGCTCGAGGGATAGAGCGTATGAAACATGTATGCAGTGAGTACACAACGGATGCATAGCGTTTTCCAACGGATCACAAGCTTTTTTAATGTTTTACATCCTCTTTGCATCCGTAAGTGCAGTGAGACAGGGGCTTAAGTTCTTGCCTTGCTCTCAGGTACTTAGAAATAAGTGGACTCCCTTTTCTTTGTCATAGCCTCTCACATATTGGAAAGCTGCTGTCATGTCACCCCTAGTCCTTGTCAGACTAGACATTTTCTTTTGTTTTCTTACATGTGGTAGAGTTTGCAATAAAAGTGTAATGTAGCATTGACATTAAAAGATATATCAAGTCTTCTGCATTGCTTTCTGGCTGTTGAATGCAATCTTTTGTGACTTGCATTTGACTCTCTTGCTCTGAATATTTTTTCAAAAAATATCAAACATTCGTGATTTTTTTGAAAAATCAGTGCAACTTTCCTCGCAACAGTACAAAGTTGGATTGTCATTGGTTTCATCTGGAATGTTTTTAAATTTCCCAGTCTAATTTGCTGTCCTTGATTTTCCAATTATATCCCATCCGAATACAAACCAACCTTGACTCTATTTAGCTTCTGGCAAGAAACCATAGGCTCTTAATGAACTTGGTGCCTACCTTATGCATTTTACTTTTTTGTATTTTATATTTAAAATGTTAACCATTTTGAAATAACCATAACAGGTATATCATATCAAATATAGGACAAATAAAATGGGCTTAAATAAATAATAGATAGCTGTCTTGCTGTTTTTGTGGTAAATTTTAGTTAGGTGGTATTTATGAAGGAGAAGTTTGCTCATTCAAGTTAAAGTGAAATTTAACTTTTTTTTCTGATTTGTTTCAATTGAAAAAAATTGTATGGGGAAGACCAAATCAATATTTTAAATATCTCATGATGTTTCATAATACTGAATATATTATCATGTAGCAACTTTCACCTCAATTGGAAAGAGCCAAATTAATTTGCTCCTGGAAACAGTTAAATGAAAAAATGAACAATGAGCTGAGGTTACAGACTATGTTGTAATTTTAAATTTTGTCATTCTGCTTACCCCCTTCCTGAAATCGAAAGGCTTTCATTACCTTATCCATGAAAATTACTGAATCACTCCCATACCTTGAGAGAGAGGGAGACATAGTCTTTTCTGGAGAGAATTGGACAACCCCCCTCACCCCTATAAGAAACAGGTACCAGGAATGAAACTGTTTGTGAGGTCACTGCCCAGGAGAATGGACAGAGTTGATATAAAGCCCATGTCACACTGCACCAACGGATGGAAAGAGGATGTAAAACGGAGAGAAACACTTGCCATCCGTTGGTTAATTTACGCAATTGCATCCGTTCTCGCACTCACTCTCCGTTTTTTCTTCCTCTCTATCCATCCAAGCATCCGTAACTGAGATCTCCACTCATCAAAAATTTCTGAGCTACTCCATGACTTTTTTGAAGCGGAAAATGGTATCCAATGCCGTCCGTTCTGCATCCGCAACGCTATACGGGGAAACATCCGTTCTGGCATCCAGTCGTCATCCCGTTCCACATTCCGCCTACATCCACTAGGCATCTGCTGCGCATCTCGCGCAACACAAATCCGCTCCAGCGGTAAGATGGACACAGAGGGAAGCGAAACGGACGCGGAACCCTCAACAAGGCCAAATGGGACATGAGCCTTGGAATGGAGGCAAGGGCGAACTGATAACACTCAGGATTGGCAAGGCCCCAACAGAGCCCACGTGTAAGGGAAGAAGCAGCGGCACCACTCCTGCAGGACACTGCTGCAACTCCTTCAGCTGGAGGGCAGGGGAGTGGGCAGACAGGATGGATATGATGATAGATGATTAATCCAGCACCTCATCCTCATGTTCCTCTCTATGTTGTATTGCCTCCTCTCCCTTTCTCGCATCTGCTCTTCCTCCCTTTGACAGGACCATATGGGCCCTCATCAGAGGGGCTTCCAGGTTGTAGGGGCTGCTCTTCCACACCACCACCAGCAGCAGCTGCAGCAACAGTAGCAGCAAAAGCAGGACAGGCCAGACCAGCACCAGCACCAGCAGACCCAGCAGGACAGGATCATCAGCAGCGAGTAAGCACAGCAGCTGCCAGCAGCACCAGCAGACCAGGAACAGCAGGACCAGGTGCATGAGCAGGACCAGGAGCACCAGCACACCAGCAGCGAGAAGCAGTGCCAGCAGAGTAAGACAGCAGAAGCACAGTACCAGGACAGCGCAGCAGAGTAGCACGAGAAGCAGCAGCAGACCAGCATGTAAGCACCAGCAGAAGCCCAGCACAAGGAGCATCCAGCGAGAAGCACAGCAAGAGCACCACCGCCAGAAGCAGCTTCAGCAGAGTAAGCACCAGCAGAAGACCACCGCCGAAGGCATCAGCAGAATAAGCACCAGCAGAAGCACCACTGCCATAAGCAGCATCAGTCAGCTCCTCCAGAAAGCAGCATCAAACAGAAGCCCAGCCCCAGAAGAGCGAGGCCGTGCGTGCAGAAGCCCAGCAGAACCAGAGTGAGGCCAGGGGGTGGGAAGGTGGCCTGTCCTCTTGCCAGGGCTGGCAGCAGGATGGCTGAGGCTTTCTCTTCTTCCCCATGGTTGTGGGTGCTGTGGCTGCTGGCTGGCTGGCAGGCAGGCTGGCAGGCAGGTTGGAGAGCTGTGTCTGAAGCAGGTCTTTCCTCTGAATGGTGACCTGCTTGGAGCTGCTTCCTTTATATCCATGGGGCTGATGCAATGCATCCTCTCCGCATGCGCAGTGAACGCTAGCATCGTAGGATCCTAGCTTTCCCTAGATGCAGGTCGCTCTCCGCTTCATCCGCTAGGCTTCCGCTGTGCATCCGCTTCATCCGCTCAGCATCTGCTCTGCATCCGCTGTATCCGTTCTGCATCCGCTTTGCTGCGCTCCCCCGAAGCCTTGCGGATGTGCCATCTGCTCCCATCCCTTTCATCCTCTAGCTTCCATGGAGCATCCGCTTGTCCATCCACCGTATGTCCTCCCCCCGTCCGTCCTTTCCGTGTTGTCCACTCTGTTATTTAAATTTTTGCCCTTTTGAGAGCGATAAGACAACGGATTGTGGAACATTTTTCTCGTCCGCTGTGTCCTTTTTACAAACATTTTGCATCCGTCGGCCAGTGTGACAGGGCCTTAAAATAATTGGAAAAGCAGAGACCAAGACCTTGTACAATCTGTCTTGGGTTTATCCAATACAGAGTTTTAGGCAGAGACAAATGCTCTGATTTCATCTGGTATAGACATTTCCTTACAGCAAGGCATGTTTTGGAATGGTTTCAAAATGTTCTGAGATTATTCCTTAAACTATGGGTAGGAGAGCATCCACAATGCACTTATTCACTATATATAAAATTTCCTTCTCACTCTTTTGAGTGGAATATGACTTTCTCATCTCAATAATAATCAATAACTGTCTTGCTGTCTAAACTTCCTGAGGCCTGGAAGTTTGAAAGTTCTATGTAATATCTTGTTGTTCCTAATACTGTACTTGTCTGGACAGAGATCTCTGGTGTTGTTCCTGGGATCTGTTCAAGCTTACGAATCACAGCCCTGGATATTCCTATCACCACTGGAACCACTTTGGCCTTTACTTTCCATGTCCTCTCTAGTTCCTTCTTCAGGCTCTGGTACTTAATTATTCTATCTCAAATTGTGAGATCTGCTTTCTCTTCACTATGTTGAAGGGCTGGATAAAGAGCTGTTTCCCATATAGTGTGGATGTAGATCTTCTGTCCATCCATATTCCTCTCAAGCATTTTATATATCCTCTTCTCATTAGGGCTGTTGTGATAGCATTTCATAAATTCCAGATTCTCCTGTCTCATCCAGGTGTGGTTTGTTTCCTTTGGCCACATATCATCAACATATCCTGGTTCTCCAACATCTGATGCAGACCTTGTTAATTCAAGCAACATTCAAGACAGCTTGATTCTCCTGGTTTATGTCACTTTTATATCTTGAAGGAAGAGGTAAAATATTAGGGCATATCTCTCCAAGGATCTCTCCAGATAAGATAGGTACCAGCTGGGATTTGAACTCAGATATCTTGCATAAAAACTGACACTTTAACCACGATACTATCTAGCCACTATCTCTCTCTCTTTCTCTCTCTGTCTCCATCCCCCTCCCCCTTCCCCTCTCTCTCCCTTTTTCTATCTAGAATCACCAAAAGTCAGATACAAGTGAATGGATAACGTGTGTGTGTGCATATTATATTATGTTATATTTTATATTATATGTATAGAGAGGAGAGAAGAATTGATCTTCTCATGCACAGTTAGGGAGGAACATGTGAAGGCTGTCTAACTAAAACTATGATCTTTGAAAAGAAATTCTTCATGCATTTTTGTAAGAAACATTTCATTTTGACTATTCATGATGTATCCCATCACTTTCTTGTCATTCTTCTAAGAATTGATTAATAGGTAAAGGAAATCAGTTTCCAGGTCATTTATAATAAAGCCTATTTTGGGCCAGTATCTTCATCTGTCACTGATACCTAAAGAAGTTTCTAGATCACATTCAGTTGAATGGTGGAATGGTGATTCTGGTGATGCAGAAAAAATATCTAGTTTCCAGCTCTTCTATTATTTAGAGTCCCTCATCCGTCCTCAGTCTTTTCTAGCAAATGCAATGTCAAGTAGATCAAGGCAGAATGACTAGGAAGTGGTGGTGAGATCTTCTACAGAGCAAGATCCCCTTCTTTAAGCAAGGTTGATAAAGTGAACTTAAGTGAAAGCCACTGCGCTTTTGCAATTGTGACTTTTTTTAAATTACACATTCATATGTGTAAACTATTGTAAGTAGAATTGTGTGAAAAGTTGGGGTTGTTCTTTTCCTTATCAGGCAAATATCTTGCTCTTATCCTGTTAATCTGGGATCATTCTTTATTTTCAAGACCACATAACTTTTATGGAGAAATATTTGATATTTTATATCAAATAGCCTGCACAAATTTTTAAAAATGACCGTATCCTACTGACATCGTTTCAAAATGCTATGTGTTGGAAATGTTTGTTACCTCATTAATTCTTACACTATTCTTAGACTATTTCATTCTAAACCTATCTCCTTTTCCATCAACAGAAAGGAGGCAGCAAAAGATATGGCAGCATTTCAATTTTCTCTCCCTAGTAACAGAGTTTGTGAACTATTGGCTAATTAACCAAATGTTAATTAGGTTAAAAGATCAAAGTTCTTTTTTAAAGTGTGGACCAAACGCCTTTCAGGGTTTTGTTAGGCTTCACGTGTCTTTATGTGACTAGAAATGTTAGTTCTCCCAGATTAGTACCAGAGGTAAATATGAAGATTTGACTCAAGCAACAGCCTTTGACCTTTCCTTAGATGCAGGACACTTCACATTTGTGTGACTAAATTGCATTATGTACCACTGCTGATAAAGGAATAAAGATTCTGAAGTTTGAATGTTTCAGGAGATGTATTTTGCAGAGCTTAATGAAGGCAGATAGGAACCAAAAGTAGACTTTCTTTTCCTAATGATATAGATTGCAAAAATGTCTAAACAATGAGAATAATACCCTGAATATTCCAATGTTCCTGAATCTTTTTGGCTTTTTTCAGAGCTCCAAATATAGAAGTATATATTCTCCAAACTAAGAAGCTCCCTTTTCATAGTCTTGTCATAGAGTATAGGTGGACAAGCTGAGGTCCAATGATCAGTCATAACTCTCCTATAATTTCAATTGTATAGTCTTCTCAGAAATATATTTAGACCATTAAAATGAATTATTGTTTAGTGTCCTTTGGATAAAAGATAAGTTCGAGATATAGTAATCCCCACCACTGAGCTTTGTTTTAAGCCTCAACTCAAAACTTGTATTGATTATGTTGCAAGTATATTTGTGTATTTGGGTTAATCTTGAAACTTAATGATTGGATTAGATTCCAAAAGTATTTCAATCAAGCTAAACTTTCAGATAAAGAAGAATGTCAGTGTTTCATTCTACTAAGTCAACAAGATATTGTTTTTAATCTGAATATTTTATTAATATAGAGTTGGTAATGAACCAAGTGCAATATCTTGAGTAGGCCAAGACTTTTGTAGCTCTCATTCATTTGTTCTAGTCTTTTTAAAGTATATCCATTAGCTAACAGGTAAATTTGAGAGTAGAGAAATGATTATCATCCATATACTGTACATACATACCCACAATTTTCTCTTTCAACATTGTGACAGTAAACATCAGGTAATAAATTACGGAGATGGGAGGCTAATATAGGGAATTCAAATAGAAACTTTGCAAAGAAGCAGGGTGATAAACTATTAGATATTAAAATATTAACAAATGAATGAAGCAGAAAAAAAAGACTCAAAGCAAAAGCTGAAACAAATATTAGGCAGGCAACATTTTTAAAATACTCTTTTTTTATTGTGTTATTGGAATTGTGTATCAATAATAGCTCCAGGGGGCTGTCAATTGACTTTATTTTGTTTAAATAAACACTATTTTTTCTCATACTATTGATGTAAACTGCTATTGTAGTTCTTTCTTCCATGGTGTAAGGTGTATAAGAAATAGAATTCAACTACAGAGTATGTTATTCCAAATAATACTGCACCCACAGAGTGCTGCTTCTGAGTTATTATTCAAAATTGAAGATTTTCTCCTTTGTACATTCCAAAATGAAAGAACTAAACTTATGTACTTATGAGACTGATTGGTGGACTTAATTTGTTAAAATATCAGGGACATACTTAAAAAAAGATATCTTTAGTGAGCATAGAAATTCATGTTTTAAAACAACATATACTTTTAATAGGTATTCTAATGTAAATTGTAAAACTGCTTTATTACCATAACTCATATAATTATTTTATCTTTATTTTATTCGATTTAATATATACATTATTTATGATAACTGTCCATGTGATATTATAGTTAATAGGTACAGTAACCATATATCCTTTACTCTAGAAGACAGTCGTTTAATTCAGAAAGTGGCCCTGTAGATTATGATGTATTTTTCAGAAACTCATTGTGACGATCTAGGTCATGGCACAAAGGCAACACAGTTAAATAAGCAAGAAGAGCCCCTTTCATTATCTCCATCTTTGCCCCCAATGTCCAGGTTATCTTCCACTGGAGAAAAACTCTCTCAGCCTTTAAGTGGAGAAAATTTAGTCCAAAAATAAAGAACATACAAACTGTAACTAAAAATTCAAGCAAACCACTCTGCAGTAAATAACTTGACAGGGCAGGAGAAGGAACTGCAGCCTTGAAAGCACAGCCAAACACACAGAGTTGAGAAGAAGCCAGGAACCCAGATAAGGCTACACAATACCGGGTAATTCACAGTTTGCTTCCAACAACTTTGCTCTGTGTAGCTTCCCTTTTTAAACACCATGTTCCCAACTGCAGCTTATGAAGGGAATCAGGGCCCTTTCCTTCCCCATAAGCCATGCAACTCACGTTGCTCCCTTCTCTGTTCCTCCCTGCATACCCTAGGATGAAGAGAGGGTGACCCTGAGTCTTCCTCTGAATTCTGTCTGCCTTGCTCTATCTCTCCCCTGCTCTGCCCCAGCTGGACTTTGCCCTTCCCCAGTTTCTTCAACTGACAGCAGAGCCAGACTCCCACTCCCTGTCAGCTGCTTGGCCTCCCAGTCTGAATCAGATTCCAACAGGGGCATGAAACTCATTTATGTCCTTTATTTTGGTCATTTAACTTTTACAGTACAAATTGTACCACTTAATGCATACCTTTTCACATTCATGTAAACAATATGAAAGTTGAAGTGTTTTTTTTAATAAATACAGTTTGATTTTAGATATTTTTATTAGAATATGCATTTTGGTAAAGCTTTTCTTGGTTTGCTCTTGAGTTTTCCTTTGTGAAGCAAAGTTATAAACTTAATAATTTATTTTATCATTGTCTGTCTCTTTTAGATGTATTTACTTTTACAGGTATATCCTTTATTTTTTTTGATGCAAATATGATCAATATAGTTACAGGCTATCATTCATAGGCCCAGATATGAATACCATCCCACCATCCCTGCTTTTAATAATTGTGCTCTGAGCCCAGCTCAGGATTATTAGTGCCATATACAACTTTAAAAGTCTCCATTGTGAAAGTTACTCTTTTATGCCATTTACAGACTGCTGGCTTTGATGGAACTGCAACTGGCAATGATAGCTATTTAGACAATGAATATTTCTTGCTTGACTGGCTGATTATTATTTGTGCATCTGTTCTCTTTACAGATCTTCCCTTTTAGAGATTGCTCTGAACAGAAACAATGGAACCAGCCAACCTTACTCTTTTTTTCAATCCATAACAAGAGTTAAATGTTGCAGATCTTTAATACTTTTGGATGAATAGGGAGACAGATACAAGGGAAGTGTTGTGTATGCACCTTGCAAAAGTGTACCTTCTGACCAGTGCAGGTTTTCATGATGCTGTGAAAAAAAGGAAATAATTTCAGAAGTTAAAATCACTTTGGGCATGCATGGGGCTAGGTTTATTATGAAAACAAGGTGACCATGGAAACATATGAAACTCCTAGAACTATAAAATGTTTTTAACATTATAGACACCATTTTGAATTTTGAACGCTGTTTAAAGTTTAAACATCTTACACACCTCTAAAAATTGTTTTATTTTAGATCAGGTGAATTGTTTTTCTGGATCAATATTGTGGGGATTTTAGAAGTGGGGATTCTGAATCTCAGATGTACTAGAAGGAACCAGAAATTGAACTTGAGAATCTTCACTTTGAAGAAAAAAGCATAGATATGCCTCAAATATTTCTAGAAGAGATTCAGAAGGAATACATAACATTGAATAAGAGGAATTCCTTTAGAATAATTAAAATCTATTTACATATATTGTTTTTGAGGTAGTTTTATCACATTTGCCATTTTTATAATGGCAGAATTTTGCCATTCTGTTTCCAAAATGGTTTCTTTTTTGGAAAGTGTCTGCCTATAATCCTAAATTTTTATTAAACTTGCATAAAACTTCTTTCACCCATTACTGAAAGAAACTTAGCCAGGGTAATGAAACTTATTCTGAATGCTCTTAATATCAAAAAACTGTAAATGGGTAATTTCCAGAAGTGATCAAGAGCAGAAATATACAAACCTCTTGTCCGGAATGGCACAGACCATGGCTTGTAGAAAGATGGCTTTTTCTTGATTCCTGGAGCTCTAAAATGTACCTGAGACCACCACCTTAAATCTCCTAATGGGGAGATCCTCTATAGGGTGCTTGTGATTGATCTCAAGTCCTCCCCTCATCTGATGAGAAATTTTGATCAGCTGGTCTATCCTCTGTCTACTTATACCTTTATGGTCCTCAATTTACCGTTGCTTCCTTAGAAACCCAATGTATAACCATTTTCAAACCATAACTCATTTGACATAACTAACAAGGAAAAAGATAAAGGGTTCTAATGATCCCAGATATTTGGCTGGTTTTTGAAATGAAAACAAAGTTTACAGCATATTCCAGGTTCTGTTATTTTCCTGTTTTTCGTTAAAGTTTGCATGACTGAAAATGTACCCTTCAGTCACCTAGTGAGAAGTTAATTTTCTCTCTAAATGACACAGTATTTCAACAATACAAAATTAAAATCCTTAACTCACTGAATTTTTCAAATATCATAGCAAAGCAATAACTGATTTCACTGACAGTTAATTTTGGGAACTGATTGAATTATCTTTTCTAAACCAAGTAAGCATTAACACAACCTCATTCAGAAGGGATACTAGCAGCTGCATTTGCTGTAGTACCAGCATATTATTTTGTGGTATTCTGGATCTTCTATTGATAATGAAGTGCTTGTTCTGAATTATGAAGCAATTTAAGGATGCCTTTTGACTCCAGTCAGTGATATTGACAATTTAATTGTTATCATTACTTCACATGAACTATGACTTTGCAGTGCCTGAACAGAATGTTAACACGGATAATTTCAGTTTGCTACACTGACACAGACTTTTCTCTCCAGGTACAATGGTTATTAGAAGTAGGGATGGGTGCATAAGTCAATTTTGCTTCCTCTCTGTTTCTCATATTTCAGACTTTAATTCATTCTGAACTATTGCTGTAACAGTTTGCAACCCTTTTTTTAAAAAAAAAGAATCAATAGAAAAATGTCTTATATTTCTCTTAATGCTAGTATATTCTGATAGTGCATTCTGTATGCACATTTGCTTAACAAATGCCATGTTTGCAAGCAGTTTCCTGCTGGGTCAGGAATGGACAAACTATGACAGTGATGGCTAAGCTTTTTGGACTCCTGTGGCAAAAATTGTGCATGTGCTGGTGCATGCAAGCTCATGTGCCAGCACCCAGAAGGCAATGCATCCACACACCTCCTGCACATGCACACACAATCCCCCCTACCCTCCTGCCCCCCCACCCCCTTACCTGCACTGCACCACACAGCTGTTTTTCAGCTGGTTTGAGGTCTTTTTCAGGAGGCCGAGAAAGGCCTCAAACCATCCGAATATCAGTTATGAGGTAAGTGCATGTGCAATGAGGTAAGTTTGCCTGTGGCTCACAAGCCGGCACAAATGGCTCTGTGTGCCGCCCGTAGTTCGTAGGTTCGCCATCACAGACTTATGACTTCTAGGAAAGATCCTAAACAATTTAAAAAGTAGTAGCTGGAGTTGCCTTTCTCCATTATTGTTGAAAATAAGTGTTTCAGGGATTTTATTTTGCTATTCTGAGTAATGAAACTTACAAAAACATTTAGTGTAATTTCTAATGTAATAATTGTAGACCTGTCTACAATTTTTTGGAAAGTGCAAATACCAAGAAATAAGCTTCTATCCTTTCTAATATTAAATCCTTTATCCTGTAGGATTAAACTTTTGGTGTTGAAATTTGAATATAAACATTCATGACAAGAGGGTAAATTAGGATAATTGACTGGATGCATTTGGAAAACACTCCCAAGTTGCTGCTTTGATGGAAGGTAGAACTGATTCTGATGGAAGGTAACTCCAATTCTCTCTAACTGGATGTATGAACTAATGCAGTAGTTACAAAAAAAGGAACAGGGCTGGATAAGAAATCTCCTGCCAGAACATAGGTATCCAGTGGGCAAATTCTTACAAATTCTACTGGGCCATAGATTTTCCACCCTTGATTTAGGAACAGATTTGTAAATAGGATGCTGTCATTATCAATATTAAGTTTCAGACTATTTATTGAAGGAAAAGTCTTTTACCACTAGCAATGCCATTAGCTGAAAGCATGTTGTCAGGCAAGACATATGCCTGTTGCTACTGTTTCATCATTAAGCAGAAGGCATAGAGACATCTTCTCCAGATGATGTATATATCTCCTTTGAATGGAAAAAGAATAATACTCACAACATGAATTTAACTATATAGCAAAGGTAGCCAGGAGAAACAAACTCCTCTCCTATGAAATGCAAGAGTGCTTTACTGTTGATTAAGAAAGCAGGGCTAGCATTATACTGATCTGCATCTGCCAAATGTTTCTCTCTTGGAATGTCTGCCTATAATATTTGTTCTGCTTCACAGTCTGTTATGATAATACATTAGGATGATGCCTTTACTATTTGTTTGGGAAAGCAGTGAGGGATGCAAGCTTTTCAATTACAATATTCTCAATGAAATTAGAACAATGCACAAGGTTTTAAAAGAAAAATGTAGGCAAGACAGTAAAAAAAAATCTTACTCAGGAGAGAGTTAAATGCAATCTTGTTCCATGAGCAACTGAAAAAAATAATCAAGGCTTACTTTGCCCGTAGGCTGCAAGAATTCAGCTACATTTTCCATTGCAATTTTAATTTGATAATGAAGCCTTTTTAAAAAAACTTGGACTACCATGGCAGATTCTCGAATCCACAAAAGACAAAGCTATAAAGAGACTGTCACATAGGCCGACGGATGCAAAAAGTATGAAAAAAAGGACACAGCGGACGAGAAAATTTTCCATCTGTTGTTATCCGCTTTCAAAAGTGCCCCAAATTTGCCTAAACAGAGTGGACAACAACGGAAAGGAATGGATGGGGGGAGGACGTAGCCAGGATGTAAAGCAGATGCTCCAAGGAAGCCTAGCGGATGGAAGTGGATGGCACATCCGCAGGGCTTCCGAGGGAGCACAGTGAAGAGGACGTGCAGCAGAAAGAACGGATGCAGAGTGGATGCCGAGCGGATACAGTGGATGCATCACGGAAGCCTAGCGGATGCCTAGTAGATGCAAAGTGTTCACTGCGCATGCAGGGAGGATGCATTGCATCAGCCCCGCA